>WUAT03413729.1:0-10101 GCA_010015005.3 Ulmus americana
TTTAAAAATATATTCATCCAGTACTAAATGGCTAGAAACCCAATTTTGAGTATATTTTTTTAGGATTATTAAAAAATAAAAATACTTTTTAGAATAAACACAAACTACAAGGTATTAAATTGATAAAAATTGTAAAAATAGTTATGTTTTAAAATTTCTTTCATATGTATGCTCATAATATTCAAATAAATTTCAAAAGACATTTGGACCAATTTTTAATTTTAAGCAAAACATGCAAATCAATGAGCATTTTTGAGGCAATAAGTTTAATATTTATACCATCTAAAAATAAAAATAAAGATAAAAAATATTGATAATTGTTTTGTTATATTTATATAGGGCCATTTTCAAAGACAGCGGTGAACTACAACGCAGGAGCGAAAACAGCGATGTCGAACGTAGTAATGTCAATTTGTATGGCGCTGACGCTTCTGTTCTTGGCTCCTCTGTTCAGTTACACTCCTCTGGTCGCTCTTTCGGCCATTATAATGTCCGCTATGATTGGCCTCATCAACTATACAGAGGTTTTCCATCTGTTTAGGGTTGACAAGTTTGATTTCGTCATTTGCATGGCGGCTCTCTTGGGTGTTGTCTTTATCAGCATGGACGTCGGCCTCATGCTCTCTGTAAGTTTTTCTTTCTTTCTTTTTATTTTTTTTACCTTTTAAGAATAAACTTACCCTTTCCATAAATAAATACAGAATAGTCCTTCCTTTCGATACGTCCTTGTCGCGGCGTCCCTTGCTCTGTAACAACTAACAAACGGTGTTAAAACATTTTTTATTTTTTTTATTAATCATTGAAATCTTTGTTTTTTTAAATAAAAGACACTAGTTTGCCTTTTTAAAATGTACTTTCGACACAGTTTTAGGCAAATGTACCCAAATTAAATAAATAATAATAATAATAATATTTTATCACACACAAAATTATACGCACAAAATTACCAAATTTTGTATGTCACAGTTATGATTTTGTATTTGCCCTTGTAAAAACAACAAAATCAATTATGCCCCCACTAAATTGTTTTTAAATTTTCTTTAATGTAATTTCCTCTCTTTTGTTTTGTTTTGTTTTTGTTTATGTATATATTTCTATATATTCATCTTTAAAACCATAAATCGCAATTTTTCTCCACTATTTTATATTTTCAACTTTAAAAATCATAAAATGACAATTTTACCCGACTCATTTAATTTTGATAATTGTACACTCACTAATTAAGTTAAAGTTCTGGCTTCGCCACTGCTGAGTAAGCCCTAAATGATTTAGCAAATCAAAATTATAGTTTATACAATTAGAACAAGTAGTCAATGATTATTATAATGCTATTGCTATTTATTAGTTATTTATTTTCTTATAGAATTAGTTGATGTTGATATAAACCTTTATTTTTACCATTTTTTGTTCAGGTGGGACTGGGTCTACTTAGAGCTCTCCTGTACGTGGCAAGACCAGCCAGCTGCAAACTTGGGAAAATAAATAACTCTGTCTTATACCGCGACACTGAACAATATCCAGGGGCAACAATAGCCCCAGGAATCCTCATCCTACAACTTGGTTCTCCTATTTACTTTGCAAATGGCAATTATATCAGAGAAAGGTACCTAGTATTACTTAAAATAATACAATAATAATTGAGCTGCAATTAGAGAATTAATATTTTAATTGATGTTGATCTTAGGATTTTGAGGTGGATCAGAGAAGAGCAAGCCAATTCTGATTATACTGGGGATGTGATCGAGCATGTTTTGCTTGACTTGACAGGTACCTTAACAATATTTTGATTTTGTGTGGTATGATCAATTATTTTATTTTATTTTTGTGATAAGAAGGACAAAATTTTAATCACGATTTGAAATTTCATTGTCTAGGAGTTTCGACAATTGATGTAACGGGCATTGAAACATTGATTGAAGTTCGCAGAACTTTGGACGCACAAGGGATTAAGGTAGAACCCACATCATGTTCCCTCTATTAGTTCCAAATTTTATTTTAAAATTTTATATATAAAAAATTATTTTACCATTTAAATTATATATTTGCCTTAAAATATAGTTTTAAAATTTAAAAACAAATTTGAAGACTTAGCAACATAAATTTTTTAAAGTATTTTGAAAATTTAAAATTATTTAGAGTTTGTTTGAGAGAGTATTTCACTATTTGAATATGAGAATATTTGAACAAAATATTTTGAGTAAAATAAATTGTCGTTATAAAGTTATGGAGTATTTGAACATATTAGTAAGTTTGAAAAAACTTGATAATTCAAACAAAATATATGAATACTCTTCTAAAAAACATGTTAATGTATTTTTAGATAAATTCGTAATTTCAAAGGATCAAATGTATTTTTTAATTTTTTTTTGTCAAATTTGAGATTCTTGTGAAAATTCAAAGATTAATTAGATTTACTCTAAAATTAAAAAAAATAAAATAATAATGACTCCGTTCTTTTTGTTATTTCTACAGTGATAATGTTTGGTGATTTGAATATTATTATTGTTCATATGACCTTTTTTTTCCCTACTTTCTACAGTAATATCATGATTCGGATAAAAAAAAAAGAATATTAATTCAGAATCATAATTCATGAAGAAAAAAAAAAACATAATTATTTTAGCTACAATATCACATTTTGTACAATAATCTTGCTTTCAATCATGATTCAAGTTACGAAAAATACATTATTTTAGCTGAAATATTCTTTAATTTTATTATGCAGTATCCCTTAATTTTATATATATATTTTTATACAGTATCACTATTTTAATCCTGATTCGAGTTTAAATTACTAAAATATTATTTAAATTAGAAAAGTAGTCAACCAGCGATATAATCGTATATTGATTTTGTAGATGGTGATAATAAACCCGAGGCTCATTGTGATGGAGAAATTCATGCGATCACATTTCGTTGACAAGATTGGGAAGGAAAACTTCTACTTGTCAGTTGAGGATGCGGTGGAGGCATGTCAGTTTTCGCTGCTCGAGTCAAAGCCAAAGGCTACTTCCAGTGTTGATACTTCCGATCAAGTAGTACGGGCAAACGGCGGGTAGCTAGCTTAATAAGATCGGATGGCTCTGAGGCTATGTTTGGTATGTGAGATTGAGATGGTGAACGATGACTGTACATGCGGTTGGGAAATTAAAGTACGAGGATAGATTGTGGCAAAATAAGAAGGAAGAGAAGATGTGTAATATTTTCTATTATTTTGCATGGAAAATATATAAAAAAAAATGAAAATTTATTCACAAAATTACTATATCATCCACATCCATACAAGAAAAATTGAAAACTGAAAATTAGAGGGTAAAATTTATAACACCCCAGATTCTTATAATCATAGTTAACAATAAATTGAGGTTTAGGTTTCAGAAAAATTTAAAATAATTTTTTTTTTAAAATACAATATACCTGTTCAATTTGAAAGTAGGATTTTCAAAACCATTTCATAGAAATCTTAACTTGACCATTCTTGATTTCTAAACCTTTGAAAACAATTATTCGGAAATCTAATTTCGTAAAACCAAATTGTTACTAGTTTTTCATGTAAATCTCTAACCTATCGAAAACTTTAACCATTCTTTCCAAAATCACAAGTAAAAGAGTCTTAAGGATTTGAAGATTTAAAATGTTGCTCTGTGATAAATCATATTTTAAGAAAATGAAAGCTGGCAGTTATAAAGATAAGACAAATCAAAGATTTTAAAAATTAGTTGCTGGTAAATCATAGTTTACCAGATTAATAATAAAAAGACCTCCAGATAAAATAATTACATGCCAAAAATCTGGAAATGAGAAAAGAAGTTTTAAAACAATATGAACATATAAAATAAACAAGCAAGTAATAGTTATAAAAAGCGTGAATGTAATATCTTATAAAACATGTGCGGAAATCATACATAGTTGGGTTGTCTGATCCCCGCATTCCAAAAACTAATCACACTGTGCATCCTATCAAGCATCAGAGATATGCTTGTCATTTGGTACCTACAACACGAACATAAGTCGTGAACCGAAGCCTAACAAATATAGACATATCTCGCAAATATAGTGCAATATATTAAATAAACAGATATAGTATATAAAAATACAATCAATATTGCCATGAGTCATGAATGCAAATGCCTATTGAATGCAGACATCTAATTAATTTAATATATTAACATCTAGACTTTTGGTGACATGTTATCTAGACTCGAGCCCTTGTGTACATACCTAGCACTCTGCCATCAGAAGGTGCCAGGGGGAGCTGCAGCGTTTAGCCATGTTTGTGAAACACAATTATTGTTAATAGTATAGAGTAATTAGAGTTTAATTAGTTTTTCTTGCTATTTGGTTGTAGATCAAAGCAATGAAGGAGTCATACTTGCCTAAACACAAAGTGAGATGTACCAAAAAATTGCTGCTAAATTATAGCAGTTATGTTATAACTTCACAAAGTTTCTCATGTGATTCTTTTCTCAGCATTTTCTTATTGAACAACATGCCCACTAAGAATTGGATATACAATTTAAATTGGCATGGCTCGTCAACATAGATTGTAGTACTACAACCTACCCAATATATATATATATAATAAAACTAAACATGAGGTAAAATCTAACTAGCTTGTCTACCATCATATTTGCTAATTTTTTTCTCCTTTTCTTTTTGGGAACTTGAAGGAAGAAATGATATCTTTTGGTTAGTTATGTTTTTTTTTGTCTACCAACTTGATTCTTTTCCACAATAGCCAAAATCGGACTAGGTTAAGAAGCTGAAACTATTTAAAACTGTATTGGAGCTTTCTATTACATTCTTACAGATTTCAAAAACTAGCATTTTACCTGGTTACAAGGACAAATCGGCTTCTTATGAAAAGCAGATAATGGGCCTATTTGAAACACAATTTAAACTTTGGTAATTTGAGCAAAATAATTTTTTGAACAAGATTTTAAATGGGTCCACAAGATTAAAAAATAATTTTATATAAAAGGTGGTAGAGATATTAAAGTTTAATAATAAAATAATATTTTATGCAAAAGGTGGTGAGAATATTAATACTATAATGTAAAAGGTGGTAGGGTATATGTATGTAAGATGTAAAATATGATAAGATTCAGGTGTGTAAGATAATAAAATAGGGCATGATAATGTAAAAGATGATGAAGTTCATATGATAGAATAGAATATGATAATGGTAGCATAGGGAAAAGAACGATTTTTGGATAATAGTGTTGGATATGAAATTTTTTGAGTATGATGTAGAACAGAGCCAATAAGTTTTATCAATACATATAAGCCCAGGAAGCCTGTTTCTTCATTGCAGCAAGGACATGTTCCCTCATCTCATATGCACTCCATGCAACAGTCACAATCTCAAACTACCTAGGTGCAATCTCATGAAAACCAAATTAACCCTCAGTTGCAATCAATGAACGTACTAGGTTTTGTGATAATAATGCAGCATAATAATATGAAAAACATGCAGCAAAACTCCACATCTTCTTTATCTGGGATTTCAACAGCGCAGCAAAATATGATGAATTCATTGTAGCCTAATTCCTACATGGATCCAGGACAAGGAAATCTCTGAAGTCAATCGCACATACGGGACATGGAAATAGGGGTGATTGACAAGAAGAAGTCTATCAAAAGGTAATATTGTATGACATTATTGTTACTCTTGTCACATTACAAGACCCGGTTTGGATAGGGGCTATGGAAATATGGATATAACTTTATAAATAAGCAACAAATGTGAAAAAAGATTTGCAATGTGACGGTATGTTTGTGAAACACAATTATTGTTAGCACTAGAGTAATTGGAGTTTAATTAGTTTTTCTTGCTATTCGGTTGTAGATCAAAGCAATGAAGGAGTTATACTTGCCTGAACTCAATGAAATGTACCAAAAAATTGCATAGGTATGTTCTAACTTCACTAAGTTTCTTATGTGATTCTCTTTTCAGCATTTTTTCATTAAACAACATGCCTACTAAGGATTGGATATACTATTTAAATTGGCATAAATTGTCAACATAGGTTGTAGTACTACACCCCACCTATTTTTTTTCTTCTCTCTAATATATATATAAAATAAAACTAAAGATTAGGTAAAATATAACCTGGCTTGACTACCTACATATTTGTCGATTTCTTATCCTTTTCGTTTTGGGAACTTCTTGAAGTAAGAAATGATATCTTTTGCTTAGTTATATTTTTTCTTTCTGTCTGCCAGGTTGATTCTCTTCCACAACAGCCAAAATCAGATCAGGTCGAAAAGCTGAAACTATTTAAGACCATGTTGGAGCGTTCTATTGCATTCTTACAAATTTCAAAAACTAGCATTTTACTTGATTACAAAGACAAATCGGCTTCCTATGAAAAGCAAATAATAAGTTTTATCAATATTGCTAAGGTAAAGTGGTAAAACTTGAGGTGGTTCTTATTACATGTTTTTTAAAATTATAAACACAATATAGTAGATTCAACATACAAGCCTAAGTTTTGGATTGTGAGACAAGAAGAAGCTGAGTCATAGGTCCATATTCCTCCTATGGTAGCTTGATTCTACTTCTATTTCCTTTTGCCTTCATTTGACTACTTCTTCACCGTATGTAATACAGACCAAAGTAGTTAAGCAGCACTTTTTGGATTAAAGGAAAAAATATGGCTCTATATTTGTAATAAATCTTGTCAACATAGTAATTTTTTAATGAGATAAAAATTACAAATTTTATTTACCCACTAATGAAAAACCATCAAAAGTGTTTGACACTTCCCTATATTTTCAACATAGGGTGAAGGACGCATGTCCCAAAAATATGCAAGTGCCATGCACATATTGTGATTGACGATGTAAGGTAGAATTAATGTTCTCTTCATCTCATCTTTAAAATAATTTATTTGTTGATTATTACGTCTTGCAGCCTAAAAACAAAAACTATATTTTAAGCCTTGTATTTATAATTATTACTCATAGAAAAATCCTACATAAGCATATATTAATGTTTTTTTTTTTTTTTCTCTATAAGAATATATGTACAATTGAATTCTACTAGCCAGAAGCACAAAGTTTTTATTCCTTTTTTCTTAGTCTTATTTTGCGATTTTTTTTCTTCTTGTACCAAACCTTGTGTAGCTCTAACACCTATACTAAAGACTCTTATATAACCATCATTACTATTGATAAAAATCTATCCATAAAATTGATTATATTTTTGAGTTTTAGCATCTCTTTTCTTAATATTAACGGTACGTGCCATGGGCATGTAGCCAAAACTAGTTATAATAATAAAACAAATTAAAATTAAAATACAATAAATATTTATAATGGATAATATAGTAAATTTCCAATTAAATGTCTATTTATCATTTCAACTATCTTTTCAATACCAAACAAAAGAAAGAAAACTTATCTTCCATCATTCTTAATTTACTAAACGACAAAGAGAATAGTTGATTTATTATTATACATCAATTGGCATAATACCAAATTATAATTCTCCCTCTTTCTTAATCCATCCCTCCCTCGCTCCTATCAAACATAGTGTTAGAGCCGCAAAATTGGGAACTACAAGAATGCCCCTAAAATGAGGCATCAAAACATTTATACCCTTGTTTTATATCCATTACAAATGTGCCACTTTTAAACCTATTTTATCCCTATATAAAATGACAAATTACAAAGAAATTTAGAGACAGAAATAGATGACCCTAAATATAGAGGAATACATATGTAATAAATTTTAAAAGGGTGTGCAAATGTAATGGGTTAGGGAAAAGGGCGTATAGGGTGTATAGGGTGTACTTTTGAGGAAATTACACCCTATACCCCATTTTCCCTAACTAATTACATTTGTACACTCTCTTAAAAGTCATAATATTTGTACTCCATTTTTTTAGTATAAAATACTTTTTTATCCTTCTATATTCAGGGTTATTTATCTTAGTCTATAAATTTCTTTGTAATTTATCATTTAACAAAGGGGTAAAATAGGTAAAAACGTGGCACATATGTAATGAATCTAAAACAAGGGTCTAAATGTTTTGATGCCTCATTTTAGGGGCATTCCTGTAGTTTTCTCGCCAAAGTTTGTGGGTGAAATTTCCCCCTTTTTTTTCTTTCTTCCAAGACGTTCTACTGGGCCTAATTTCCTCGATTATACATCAACTGGCATATGCAATTGAAGACTTTTTCTCTATTGCTTTTTTGGAAGGGGAAGGGAAGAAGGAATGATGAAATGACATCCTATAACCCCTTTTCCCTAATCCATTACATTTGTATATCTATTTTAAAATCATTTCATTTGTACTTTTTTTTTTGGCATAAAATATTTTTTTAACTCTCTATATTCAGGTCATTTATCACAGTTTCTTTGTAATTTGTCATTTTGTAGATGAATAAAATAGATAAAAAAGTTGCACATTTGTAATGAATTTAAAACAGGGGTATAAATGTTTTAATGCCTTCTTTTAGGGGCATTCTTGTAGTTCCCCCAGTTTTCTTGATAAGGTTTTTAACGAGGTAGTTATGAATAATGGTAATTTATAAATTTATGAACTTTTAGTTCATTTAATTTAATTTTCATTATAAATTTGTCTTTTAATTTCTATTATTAATATTTATTTTTTTAAAATTTCCTTTATATTTACAATTCTCTATAATTTAGTAAGTTAATAATATTTTACCTAATTTATAAAAAGAAAACATATTTTTAGCCATATTTTACTTCGACACGTTTTCAATCCTCTTTTAGGCACATTTTCGACCCTCTTTTTAGCATGGCACAAAGCATGACACGCATTACTCGTGCTTATGGACCGTGCTGGCCTCTATTCCATTAATTAAGCACGGCATGACACAGAAGAAAAAAAATAAACTGAGCACGTTATGGCACGACTTTTAGTGTGTCATGTTGTGCTGCTTATATTTACAGCACTAGAGAGGTCCAACTAATTTGAACTATTTGTATTAAATGATTAAGTTAATGACAAGTGTCATCGCTTGCACAATTTTTTTTTTCACTAAATCATTTTCACACAATTAAAAATGAAAAAAAAAAATTAAAATCGTCGATTTCAAACTGTCGAAATCGTTTCCGAAACCACCCAAAATGTCAATCCAAACAATCAAAACCGTCAATTTCAAACTGCTGAAATCATAAATTCCAAACTGCGATTCAAACCGAATCGAACCGCAAACTACCGATTTCAAACAAAATCAAACCGCAAATTACAATGGTTTCGTTTGGTTTGAAAATTTTGAAGCCAAAAAATAAAGATTAGGTTTCAAAAATTCTCCAAACCGCCCCAAAACGAATCGTGTTCTTAAAATTAGTTAATTTGATTTGGGAGAATTTTGTATATATGTACTCTCTAATAGTTGAAATGTTCGATTTGGATTGACAAACTTTGAAGGGTTTAGTTGGGTACTACATTATTCTACTTAAATTCGTTCAAGCACCCTTTATTGTTCAATTGTTTTGAATTATCAATTTTACCCTTCAGATTTAAATTAAAAATAGTTTGTAAAATAAAAAAATGTTTAAATAATAATAAAAACCTAAAAACTAATTAATAATAATTGAAAACAAAAATCTCATAAACCCTATCTCTCTCCCCTTCTCCTCTGATAAAAAATTACACCTCTCGTTGGAAAACACCCCCACCGAGGCAACCCCACCAGCCACACCCATCTTCGGCTATCACTTTGCCAAAAAAAAAAAACCCAAATCTCGCCGAAAACCTGCACCAAGCGAGTCTTGGACCTCCTACTGAAACTGATGAGCATCAAAGGCAACCCTGACATCTTACCCTCTAAAGATGAAATAATAGCCTAAGGGAAAAAAAAAAAAAGCCTCTTTGTTTGGATCTCTATCATCTTTGCCACAATTTGTATTACATTTTGTAAAAACTAAAAAATCTTAGGGGCTGTTTGGTATGCGATTATGTAGTATTATAAATAGAGTTTTTGTTTAGTTTGAATCGAGTATTTTAAACATAATTTTTGTAAAAATGTGGTGGGATCTACGGAGTTTAATAATGAAGTATTATAAAGAAATAATATTTAATTAAAAGGGTAGTGAGGTCTACATATATTTTATTAAGAATA
>WUAT03413839.1:0-10101 GCA_010015005.3 Ulmus americana
TAGTTTATAAATGTAATGGGTTAAGGAAAATGGGGTATGGGATGTAATTTCCTCTATAAAGAAAGAGAACTTTAATTTCAAAATGGGCCGGTCCATAAACTATTTCAAAATAAAATAAAAAATTGGTCTTTGGTTTGCTTTACAAATTTGATTTTTGGTCATTCTGTTTAATTATGGGGCTACGCCTTTGATCCACCAACCGCTAAAAACGGAAGATGCTTCCAATATGGGTAATATATATATATATATATATATATATAGAAAATAATTCAAGGCATATTTCAAAATTACATTTAAACCTTCTAAACTTATCATCTAGTAACTTAAGTAATATAAATTGTCTTAAATTTTTTTCTTCTTCTAGAAGCACCTTTTATATTGGAAATTTTTTCTTTCCACCCCTATAGTTTGTGTTTATTCTAGATATTCCCTTCATTTTTCAATAATCCCAATAACTTTCCTTGAAATTCATTATAAAACTATTTATTATCCTAAGTTAAATATAAATTGACGAATTTTAAAAAGAAATTCTAAATAGACTTTGAGGAAGTTTTTAGGATTATTGAAAAACAAGGGAAGTTTTTAGAATAATCGCAAATTACAGGGGTGGAATGGAAATTTTCCTACATATTGTGAGAGGACGATAATTCTTTTCCCGATTGAGAACGAAAATCACCCCATTGTAGATTTTCTTTCCATTTCTGATGCATAGTTGGGAACCACATTTCTTGGTTAGTAATATTAACTTTTTGACAGTTAAAACACACACCTTCACCCCTGAAAAAAAAAAATACAAAAAAACAAAAACAAAAAGCTTCTTATATATAAACAAAGCCACAAAACTGCAACCATCATTTATTCCCAGAATTGTCACGTACATCGCGAGTTCCACCAAAATTCCTCTCATCTCTCTCTTTCTTCTTCTCTCTGATTCCATTTTTTGATGGGTGCTTTGGCAGCTCTAGTTGTGGTGATTTCCCTTCTGCAACTACAACTACAAGCGAAAGGCCTAGTTGTTTATTTGAAGAAAGCCAAAGCCAAATCCGAAGCCGCAAACGACGTTGGTGGTTGCGATTATGGCCGCGGGAACTGGGTTTTTGATGCGTCGTATCCTCTATACGACACGTCGGAGTGTCCCTTCATAGAGAAGGAGTTTGATTGCCTTCAGAACGGTCGGCCTGATAAACTCTTTCTCAAACTCAGATGGCAACCCTTTGCCTGCCACTTACCAAGGTAATTTTTTTTTTTTTTTTTTTTTTTTTTTTAACTTTTAATTTTGGGTTTTCTTTATTTTTGGATATATAAGTGGTCACGCATGATTTGTGGGTAGTTATAATATGTCTTGTCATTTGGTTTATAACGACAATTTTTAAAATTATTTTTGTATTTTCTCGTTCATTCGTTTTTCGTTGTAACTTCTCTTTTTGTATTCATTTGTAATTCTACCACTTCCCCCTACAAACGACTGCTACTTTATTATTATTATTATTAGGAATATTTACATTTTGGTACCCATTGTTTACCTCAATTGCAAAAAGTACTTCTATTTTTCATTAATAATATAGGGGTACTTATAGTTTCTATTTTCAACAATTTGATACTATAAGGCATGTGAAATATCTAAAATATGTTTTTAAAGATTTATTTATTTTTAATTTTAACTGGGGAGCAAAATATGAGATGGGGGATTAGAAAGGGAGAATGAGTTTTCGATTTTTTGTTTTTCTAGGTTTTAATAGTTTTTTTTTAATTATTATTTATTTATTTTTTATTAAAGAGTATTTTAAGAATTTTTAGAACAATTATGTTGACTTTTGTTGACCCGAGTACTAAATTATTTTAAACATAAACTATGAATACTTCTATGTGATTATTGGAAAATATAGACTTTTTTTAAATTTGGGCACACTCACATGATATCAAAATGTAAATGTCCCTTATTATTTTTTCTTATATTTAGTGTTTAGTCCTCTAACCAATTCTTAAGAGATAAGCTTAATTCCTCTTATCATTTTGGCTTTCAGTCGTTTTCATGTGATAGATATATACAAATATAAAAATAAAAATAAAAATAAATTAAATTATAGTAGTGATTTTTTATATTTTATATTTTTATTACTACCGATAGTAATTTTATTAATAACTCTTTAATCACATTAGAGATATAATAGATATAAACATTTCAATCCCTAAAATTTTATTGTAATCCGAGTTTTTGTTTAAAAGATATAATAGCTTTTGTATTCACTAAAAATATATATTTTTTTAAAATTGCAATTAGTACAAAAAACTATATATCTCTTAAACAAAAATTTGAATTACAACAAAATGTTATAGAAATGTTTCTAAGACATTAGAGAGCAACATATTCAAAAAACGTCGAAAAATATAATAGGTCTATTGTGATTAAAAAGCCATTAATGAAACCACTATCAGTATAAAAGCACCCTATATATATGTGTGTGTGGATTCTATTCAATGAGACTTTTTTATTAATAACATTTTAACCGCAATATATTTTTTGACGATTTTTTACTATGTTGCTCTTTAATATTTTAGTAATATACTTACAAAATAATTTTATAATTCGAATTTTCATTTAAAAGATATATATGTATTTACCACAAATTTTAGTAAAAATTATATTATAATCAACACAAACCAATTATATCTATTAAACCAAAACTCAAATAAAAAAAATTATATAAGGATATAAAAATTCATAATATATATATTAAAGCTTTAAAAACAAATTTATTTTATTTTATTTTTTTATTTTTTTTTTATCCACTCAGAAGTGGTGAAGTTGTCAAATTGGTCACACTTTTCAAAACATCTCATTTTGGCTATTTTGAGTTATAATTTGTTGTATTTTGGTTATTTCATCAATTTTTGTTGTTAAATGTTGACTAGCTAGAAGAAAAAAAGATACTATCAAGCCAATATTTTAATATTAAAAAGAGACTGTCACATAAATATTTAATAGTAAAAACTGATATAAATAAATAAATAAATAAAAAATACAGCCAAAATTATCAAAACGAACAACGAGCGGCCAAATATACAGTATCACCTCATATGAGAGGCCGTGGGCAATTTTCCCATGAAACAATATTATGAAAAATACAGTAAATTGGATATGTATCCAGCTAATCCGTGGTTACATCCCAAGTCTCTTTCCGTAGCCAACCCAATTTGGCCGTATACGACTCTTGCATAAAGTTGTTAAGTTGTCTCCATTTGAAGACTACCCTGCATGTTGGTGGGGAAAAAGGAATAATTCCTGTTTTATTTTTAATATTGTCGTAGAGTGCACGAAAGTTATTGGCTAGCTTTGGTGGCTTTCGTGAAACAAATTGTGTCTATTAAAAACCTCTAAAAGTATAGCCTTTTTTTTTCGTGGCCTTATCATTTACTTTAGTCAACCTCATCAACTTTTGTTCAAATTGTTTTTTGTCATCGCCATTATGTAGTCCAAATTTTGTGTCAATATAAATACCATATACATATTATAAATGTATGTAAAATATTCATATTTATCGAACAATTCCAATGGTGGAGAAAGGGATTGAACCTTTGACCCAATTACAGAACATTATGATGACCATTTTGAAAGAAGACGAATCTGAGGGACCAATTGAGTGTTCACTTCTCACATCAAGCATTTATTGAATGCTCATACTTTGGCATAAATACAATGCTTCTCTTAACGTAGAGATGCCATCTAATTAATTTTCTTTATGGCCCTTTATATAGCATGTAGTTACATGTTGAACTTTAAAGTTGAAAATTAACTTGAATATTTTAATTTGTATTTTTTTTTGTTGATAATTTTAATAATTTTTTGGGTAAGTTCAAGAGTATTTATGTCAAAATTACCACAAAAAAAAAAAAAAAAAAAAAGATACAAGTTTAGGGTGTATTCATTTCAATTTTTGATTTTAAAAGGTAATAGGTAAAAACGTGTAAACATTGTTGATATTTATATAAAAAGCCTATTTTGTTTGAAAAGGTACATTGAATATTAGTTGTATTCAATATACACCACCAGCCATGGAATATTTTTCTCTTTTTTCAAAAACCCATATTTCTTTTTCACATTCCTATACCAATCATGTCTGAATAATTAATAAATTAATATTGAGCTAAATCAACAATTGTGGATGTAGATTCAACGGTCGAGATTTGCTGGCAAGATTGAGAGGAAAAAGAGTAATGTTCGTAGGGGACTCCTTAAGTTTGAACCAATGGCAATCCCTTACTTGCATGCTTCACTCTGCTAACCCACAGGCCAAATACAAATTGGTTAGAGTTGGTGACCTCTCCACATTTTCAGTTCCGGTAAGATTACTTAATTTCATTTTTACCTTCATATTAGAGCACCACTATATAACATTATGAAGATGCAAAATACAAGTGAATAATAATAAGACTTATTAATTATTATGCCCCTTATTCTTTTTTATTTATTATTATTTAAAAAATAAGGCTTATTATGCCCGATATCTTTTGTCATTTTGCATCTTACAACTTACATCTTGTTTAAAAATTTTGGACGTTAACCATTCTAATATTATTGTTTATTGGTATTTTTTTTGTTACAACTGCACCTTATTTTTAGCGCATTTTTTTTTTTGGTCACAAAATACCAATAAACAGTAATTGTAGAGGGTTTAATGAGATTTTTTTTTTTATATTTTAAATATGAAGCAAAGTAAAAAATCATGACAAACAATAAGGAGAATTTGAGTCAATTAGTCTAATAATAAAATCAACTATATAATGCTTATAAAGATATTATAAATGTAGACGCTGATAATTTCAACCAATATACTTTTTTTGCAAATTTGATTTGTAAGAAATATAACCTACATCTTAAATTTGGAACAATATACCCTTTATGACAAAACTACCTTTTTCCTGAAGTTGTTTGGTGAAATTTGTGAGTGATTTCACACAAAGTATAAAGTTGCTTCATATATAGTATGAAAATTTTCACATGCCTCACTCACTTCACACACACACGTAATAATAATAAAATAAAATAAAACATTCTATTCTTCTAAATTGAATTTTGTAAAAGGTCCATATATTATGACTTTCTAAGATTATCTTTTATAGTGCTTTTAATCATTTAGCATGTCCCGTCAAAAAAAAAAAATCATTTACCTTGTAAGGTTTCTTTTTTTTTTTTTTTTTTTTCTTGGCATTTAGCATGTAAGTTTAGTACAACTTAGATAAGCTACATGACAATGTAACATAACACAATATTGATCATTGAAAAAAATTACATTTTGGCCCACTTAGTTTATATTGGGAAATGTGAATAAAATGATTCTTATTTTAGAAATTACTCTCGCTTTTGCATCTGATTACATTTTGGTAAAGTAAAGGGAAATGTTTTCTTCTAAAGTTGAAAAAATGCCCTTTATTATTTTTAGAAAAAATTGATATATTTAAAAAGACTAAGGGTAGTTTTGTCATCATGAAAAATTCCTCTAATTAAAACATAATAATATGCCAATTAAACGTGAGACTTTTAAAATATTTTATTCCAAAAGCATACCAAAATGTATTTCACCTTAATTGATCAATACATTACTTGAGTGTGGACTCCATTGTCATTAATTTGAGACGGATATAATTACTATTAGGTTATAAGTAGGAAAAGACTTTTAATCAATCTATTAGGGGACACTCTTAATTTATTTATTTATTTATTTTTGAATAAGGGGATACTCTTAATATATACGTGTGTGTGTGTTTATAATATTATTTGAATATTTTAATTATTGGCAATAATGATATTTCGTTATGATGAATTTTTTTGAATCTATTCGTGATGATTAATTGACAGTTCAACTATATAAAATAAACTTTATAGCTTATAGTTTGGTACTAAACGCTAAAAATGTGACAAGAAAGAATAACAAATATGATAGAAGTCATAACCAAAAGTTGGCCTCAATCCTTTAGAATATGATTCTGAGCAAAAGTGATCTTTTCATCTATGATTGATTTAATCAATATTTAGGCAATTCTTCCATAAATTATAAAATCATTCTTAGCAAAAGATATATTTTAATTAAGTAACATTTCTAAACATTATTACAGTCAATTTAGAACTACTTATTTATAAATTAATATTCTGACATTATTATCTTTAAACGGCCTCAAAAAGCTGATTACTAATTTAGAATAATTCAATAAATTATTAACAAGAATATAAACTTTTTTTATTATTATTATTTTGATTGGGTGTTTGTTTTGCAGGAATACAATTTGAAAGTGATGTTCTCACGGAATGCGTTTCTGGTAGATACCAAAAGCACAAGTTTTGGTCGAGTTCTTCAATTGGACTCCATTCAAAATGGGAATCTGTGGAAGGGAATTGACGTCTTGATCTTCAACAGCTGGCACTGGTGGCTTCACACTGGAAGAAAACAACCGTAAGATATATCATATATTTTATATATAAGATATATAATTTGGTATATCGTTATAATTGGTATTAAATAGTGTTTGAGCGAACTTGTTTTTTATTTCTAAATTTGTGTAATATAATATGAAAAAGTATGAGACCTGTTGATATCGATTTTTCTTGCAATTATTATAGTATCATGATATTTTATTTTAGTTGGATCATAAATCAAGATAAGTTTTACAATTTTTTTAAACCTATTTTACAAAAACTGATATCAACATATTCTCATGCAATTTTTTTTTATATAATAAATTAAAATACAAGTTGAAATTAAAACTTACTTTGCAAATTATAGCTATTTTCTTGATGGTACTCATTTCAGATGGCAATGGCTCGAAGATGGAGGAAGGCTGTACAAAGACATGGATCGTTTGGTTGCTTATGAGAAAGCTTTGAACACATGGGCTAAGTGGGTGGACGACAATGTGGATCCTACAAAAACTAGAGTCTTCTATCAGGGTGTTTCGCCAGACCATAACAAGTAAGACATCACTAATATTCTTTTTTTTTTTTTTTTTTTTTTTAATGATTTAAAAAATATATACCTTAAAGTTTTTACTTTTTACAATATAGATCTTGAGATTTAAATAATGCACATTTTAATTTGTTCGTCAAAACAGCCCTATAACATAAATACTTATGAATTAATGTCTATAAAGTTCTTTTTTATCGAATAAATCGAAATGTGATATATCATTTGAACATTTATTCAAACTAGAAATTCTTTTAAAAGAGAACCAATCTTAAGATAACGTATATCACTGAAAAATAATAAAAGAATAGAACAGATGGATAAATAGAGACATTTTTTTTTTCCTCCTCAAGATCAACAAATTTTCTATAAGTATAATTTGATTCAGTTATTTATTTATTTATTTATTTTGTGTATGGTCGAATTAGTGCAAGTGATTGGGGTGAGACAACTGCAAAGAGCTGTGGTGGGCAAGTGAGAGCCCTAAATGGATTGAATTACCAAGCAGGGCCACACCCAGCAGAGCTAGTAGTAGAGAGAGTGTTGCGTTCCATGTCAAAGCCTGTCACTTTGCTCAACGTCACAGCCTTGTCACAGTTGAGAAAAGACGGCCACCCCTCCGTCTACGGCCACGGTGGCCACAGGGATTTGGACTGCAGCCACTGGTGCCTCGCCGGAGTTCCAGATACTTGGAATGTTCTCCTTTACGCTCATCTTTTACAAACCTAATTAGATATTCCATTTATATCATATACTATGTATATTCTAGCTATACCTAGCAAATAATTTCTACCTAAGAAAGGTAGTTTCTATATTGATTGTGATTTGTATAATTGTTGGTTCATCAATAAGAGGTAATTCTTTTACAGATATTAATAAAAAAAACGTTTATTTTAACAACTTAATTAAGCTGTCTTGTTTTCACAGATCCTGACCATTGAGCTATCTTAAGAAAATGAATGCGTAGATCTTGTTGAGATTGACTTGCTATTTTGATCCATTGTTCATCTTGGATATTGGGCTTGATCTTAGATTCATCAAGAATTACATAATAATCTAGAAAACGAATGCACACCAAGTATTCGATAAAATGCCATAAAGAAGAGATAATGCAAGAAACATACGAATTTATCGAGTTTTGGCAATTACCTACATCCATGTTGAAGCTCTACATAAGAACTTCCATCCACTATGTCAAGAACTGAATCACAAGCTAAAAGATCTTCTAATGGTGCCCAATTTAGGGAGAAAACACTCAAGTCTTAAAACCCAACCAAACCAAAGTTTACACTCTCTCACAACAATGATTTTCAACAGAGAATCATTACTAAATTTAACCTATAAATTATAGGAAAGGATGAGAGAGAGAGCACTATGGAAATCTAGAGAAAGAGAGAGAGAGGAGCAAGAATACAAGTACAAAGAACTACCAAGTTCACCACTACAACAAAATTCGTCTATAGCGACGACGGCTATCATCGCTATAGACGATATGTCGTCCTAATAAATCTATTGAGACGACACTGTTGTTGCTACATGTCTTCGTAATAGATTTGTGTATGTTGTCCAATTGCAATGGCTTTCCTGTCGTCTCTATAGATGTGTATGTTATAGCAACGACAGTTGTCGTCTCTATAGTGTTTTTTTTTTAATTATTTTTTTAAAATTGATTTTAATTATTTTTTTCTTTTTTTATGAAATCAAAATGGTAAATGTAATATTTAGAAAAGATAATAATATAAATATCAAATTAATATATAAAAAAACAAATAAAAATAAATATTTATAAGTTAATAATTTATACAATATAATAAAAGAAACTAAGGATTCCCCAAGTCAGCATCATCGTCCTCGGTGTCTTCGTCATCCTAATCAACCTGATCAACTTGCAGGAGGAGGTTGTCCTGGAACTGAATGTGAGGTATCTAAGATTGCAGACTGACAACGAGGTGTCGCATAGAATCTGCATAAGCTTTTGCCACTGCATGAGTCCGCTTTGCCTTAGCCCTCAACCAACTCACTAGGAGTGGGACATGAAAAATCTCTAGGTCCAAAATTGACATGTGAAGTAGCAGTAGAGGAAGTGGAACCGATGCCCTTCACTTTCTGGCCAACTCCTCTTACATGCCCCTGTCTTTCGTCAAGTACTTTTCTTGTTATTATGTACTCATCCACCTTTGTACCCAACGAATTAGCCTCCTAAATATGAGATGCAAGCTCACTGGACAATCTAACCTGAAATTTTATAAACAATATTAAATAATCAAAATTTAATATACCAAACAAACTTTACAATATTATAATCAAAACTTATAACTTACATAATCCTTTGCTGCAAAGTTGTTCACCCATTGGCCTCTCTTATCGATGTAAAACATCCTAAATGAATCGATGACTCTAGGCCATTCTTGGGTTTCGAGGTTCCTTTACAAAAAATTAGTAAAGTTTGTTAGTAACATTTATAAGTAACATTTTATAAATTTAAAATTAAGCGTTATCTTCTCATAGCGAATAGCCAAATATGTCTTCGAGCCTTGCAGACTGCCATATTTTGACTTAGCTTGATTATCTTTGTTTTTCATAAAATGTTCATAAAAAAAAAAAAAAATTTAAACATATTAAATAAATTTGTAAAAAAAAAAGATTATAGTTTAATTGTACGATGAAAAGTAAATGTAATAGTTACAATATATTTTGGGTGTGAACAAGTCGACACACTTCTGCCAATCATCCACGCTAATCGTGTTGTACAGAACAGTTAGCCCCTTCAGGTTGTAGTTGTTGTGGGTCATGTTCTTGTAGTCACGGTATCGATCAGCAGCTAATTGATCAACACCTAATCAAATCGCTTGGTACTCCTCTTTAGAACGATCGGCCCGAAGATCAAAAAATTGCTACAATAAATTGAATTAGATTAGTTAAAACTAACCAATTAAATAATTGAAAATAAGTAGTGTTCCGTTTTGTCAGTTCGTAAGGCTATTGAGAGGGGGGGTGAATCGGTTTTTCAAAACTTAAAAAAGTTTTAAAATAATTTTTCCAAATGATAAAATCCTTTGTAAAAATAGAAGTTTAATTTGAAAAACCAAAACACTTTCTTTGCAAATTAATGTTAAAATGCGGAAGCTTAAAGAATATGATTAAT
>WUAT03413950.1:0-10101 GCA_010015005.3 Ulmus americana
ATATCTCAAAATTTCATTACAAATTTTCAATTTTTTAAGTCAATATCCATCATTTTTTCATTTTTTTTGCGATATCGTTTCCGTAAAATCGGACTTGCAATATTTCCATTATTTGCGATATTTTAATCCTTGCGTATTGGGTAGGCGCGGTAACGAAGTCACGTACAAAGTTTGGGAGTAGTAGTCATCTAATTTTTTAGAAAGTTTCTCCACAAATTTTCGCACTTTTCACCTATTGTTCAAATTTTTTACACATTCTCTCTAAAAGATTTATTTTGGGTTTAAAAAGGCATAAATATATTTTTATGTAGTTTTAGTCCTCTTTCTAGCCTGGATAGGCATTAACTTTTCAATTTTTACAATTTTGAATGTAAATTTAATTTAATTTTTTATTTTCCCCCTCTAAAACTAAAAGTTTACATGTATGCTCCTTGTAATTACAAAAAAATTCATCATTTCGTTTAAATGTTTTGCCTTTATCCCCTTAAATTTTAGTTCTGGCTGCTGAGTAACCATATATGTATATATTTTTTTGATAACTATATTTTTAGTAATTATTTAAAGAAATTTATAAACAGTATTTTTCACCTTTTTATTTTAAAAAGGCCAATTATTATAGTTACATAATGCCGCGATGCAAGTTAAAATTTAAGTCAAAATTTACATTACATAACATTTTAAATAATAAAAGGGCGCATAGTTTTTTTTTAATGGAAAATGACACATATTTTGTGTGCAAATGTGCAATGGCGGTGGTTTTGCTGTTACATTATACTATAATAATGATAGTGATTTGGTTTGTGATTATGCAGTATTTTAAAAAAAATATTATTATAAACAAAAAAATTTGTAAGTTTAGCAATCTAAATAGAGTATTCTAAATATAATTTTTGTTTGATAGAGTATTCTAAACAAAGTATTTTGAATATCAAACTAAACACTTGATAAGTCGATTTAATATAACTTATTTAATATGTTTTAAATTGATATTTTATTAGTTTAGGAATAATTAAATACTAATAATTATTCTTTTTATTCTTTTAGGTCTTAAACAGTCAAAAGTATGAAAATAAAGCAAAATCAGAAAGAAAATAACGAAGATTGGTTGATTTCAAGTTAAAAACTGGGTTCGCGCCGCGGCGTGTCTTTGTAACTCATTCACAATAATCCACCCGAGGCCAAAGCGCCGCGGCGGATGGACAATCCTGCTGCAGTGCCTGAATGTTATGTTTCCTAGGTCCTAGATCCCAGACCAACTCGTTGTGGCGCATGGGCAATCCCGCTGCGGCGTGAGACAAATATTCCGGATCCCTGAGGACCCGTAGCTAGCTTGCTGCGGCGGACAAGGGCACGCGCTGTAGCACGACTGCGACTAGGATTTTACGTCATTTATTTTCTTATCTTTTTCGAATCTAATTTCGATTAGATCTAGGAGTACTAGTCCTTGTTGGTTTCTAAAGATACTTAGGCTATAAATAGACCCAATTAGGGGTTATTAAACATACATTTGAGAGCTTAGAGATTGAAGAACAAAGATATCACTTTGGAGAAGAGGATTGCAGCAGTTATTGTTACTTTCTTCCACTTTCGGGTTTCTTCTATCCTTGTATTTATGATTATATTCAGAATGATTATTTCGCATTTAGTTATGAACTAATTTCCTTCATCTAGGGCTAAGATGTAGCCCAAACAATGACTATGCAATTGAATTTTTTAAATTAATTTTCTGCTATACAATATTTTATTTGTGTATCTACTCTTTGCTTAATGCTTTCAAATTCTTAAGGGCCCAAGTATTGAATGATTTCATGGTTTAGGTTGATAACAAGAGTTAGAATCTAGATTAAATCAATAAGAGTATAATACTTTAGAATGAATAAATAGTAGAGATACGTTAACATATTCTAAAAGGTTAATAGTTTAATTTATAATAATTGCATAGATCTTAATGCCTCATTTTGATTTAAATTCACATAAAGATATGATGTGTTAGTAATTTAAGAAACAATCTAATATATTTCGAGAGAGAATATTAATGGGTTTAGGGAATTAAATCTCCAAATAAAGTATAGTATTTATTAAATTAAACGATCAATTGCATATGAATGTTTGAAGTGAAATCTTAAGCCTAGAATTTAATTATCATTTAAATACAATCTTTATAATTTTCCAATTGTTAATTTTACTTTCTTTTCCAACCATATAATTCGTTTAGTCAAATAGTTTTAGGAATAATCAATTTTAATACTTAGTAATAATAATCCTTGTAGATTCGATACTCTTTCTCTTTAAACTATATAACTTGTAACGATTAGTATACTTGCTAGAAAATCGCACCACCACTATAATTTACGATTATCATAACATTTTAAAATTCTTCGATACGATAAAGTCCCAAATTTATAAAAACCCAAAAGCCTTTTTAGAATACCAAACCAAACAACAAACCATAATTTACGATTAGCATAACATTTAAAATTCTTCAATACGATAAAGTCCCAATTTTATAAAAACTCAAAAGCCTTTTTGGAATACCAAACCAAATAACACATGATTTACAATTAGCATAACTTTTTTAAATTCTTCAATACGATAAAGTCTTTATTTTATAAAAACCCAAAAGCATTTTTAGAATATCAAACAAGACAACACAAATGATTTACAATTGACATAACTTTTTAAAATTCTTTAATACAATAAAGTTTTTATTTTATAAAAACTCAAAAGTCTTTTTAGAATGTCAAACCAAACACATTGTCTCGTTTGGTTTACAATTAGGAATAGGCTATTATTCTAAAATACAGCTCGTTTGGTTTGGTATTTTGGGGGGAGTATCCTATTCACTATTACCATAGTGGCACTATTCCACACTATTTAGCCTATTACTCTTCTATTTCCTCTGTGATTCCTATTTTGAGAATTTGTCGTGTTGAATTGTTTTAAAATTTTATGTTAATAGTATTAGTGTTGGTTGGTTTGACATTCTAAAAAGAGTTTTGGGATTTCATAAAATTGAGAATTTTTCATATTGAAAATTTTAAAAATGTTATGTTAATAGTAAATTATGGTAGTGTTTTACTTGGTATTCTAAAAAAAACTTTTTGGTTTTTATAAAATTGAGACTTTATCGAATTGAAGAATTTTAAAATATTATATATTTGGTTTGGTATTTTAAAAAGACTTTTTGGTTTTTATAAAATTGAGACTTTATCGAATTGAAGAATTTTAAAAAGTTATGCTAATTGTAACTTTATGTGTTGTTTGGTTTTGAATTCTAAAAAGATTTTTGGGTTTTTATAAAATTAGGACTTTTATCGTATTGAAGAATTTTAAAAATTTATGCTAATTGTAAATTATTGTGTTATTTGATTTGGTATTCTAAAAAGACTTTTGAGTTTTTATAAAATAGAGACTTTATCGTATTGAAGAATTTTAAAAAGTTATGTTAAAATTGTAAATCATGTTTCGTTTTGTTTTTGTTTTTGTTTGGTAAATGAGAGTAATACATTAAAATCAATAAGTTAGAATACAATGAAAAAAAATACTCTAAGACTTTATTAAGCTCCAAATTATGTCGAACGCAGATCGTAAAACACTACTTGGGAAGTAAAAGTCCCCTGACATAAGCTTGACATATAGCCTTCTAATGGGAATGACTCCCTCACGAACAAAAAGTCCAATCAATGAAAAAAGCATTCGAAGAGTCCTAAAAAAACGGAAACCAGTTCATTCAGTTACAGATCGCTGTTGGCAAGCCTAAACTTACTCAAAGATTGGAGCTTCGTAGGCCAAATTGACAGTATAACCGCCCATCGCTGTTGAGCTACAACAAACTCCAAGAAGTCGGACTGTCCTACTAACGAATAACCAAAGCTGTACAATCTCCCAGTAACGGAACGTAATTCTCACAATCGAACTAAACAAAAAACTCCAGTAATACAACATAAAAAACAACAAAATAAATCAAGATGAGTTCGATCTACTCAGAAGGCAAACTCATCTAAAACAACAACATAAATCAAACTAAAAATAGAAGAGAAAAAAACAACACAACCAGATAATAGATCTGAACAAAATGAACATTGCAAACAGCCCCACCCAACCCACCACTGCCTCACCCGCCGCTAGGAACTGTGATCGCCATCCTTCCCCAAGCACAAACCCAGTATCCATTTGGCCCAACACTTACCAAAAAGCCTCCCTGCTATAGGAACCCAAGAGCCACTCCACCTATTACCCCCTTTCAATTGGTTTTTCCGATGGCAAGAGTGGTGATTCTCGATGTCCTCTTCTTCGAAACCGTCGATCCCCAACCTGTCAAACAAGTGTAGATTCGGCAAGATCAGCCACCAAGCAAACCCATCCAGCTAGATCCACTTCCCAAACCCACAACCCACGCCATTGCAACCTCCTCCAACCATCCCTCTTCTCTGCAACCCACCCCATCGACAGCCTCCGCCCACATCTCAACGACGCTCAGCACACCCATCGCAAACTAAGGAAACAACCTAAATCTATTCACCCATGCCCACCGTGGGTCCAAGGCAACGACCTTGGCACTAAAATGGCATGATTTTGCCATGGCCTGCGACGACTCTTTCCTACCCAAAAACAAACCCTAGTTCTAAGAAAGTTAGAGAGGGGTGGGAGCTTCTCTCATTAAAGATAGCAACACAAGTTCTAATAATACAAGTTATATTATTATAGTTGTTGCAAAATAATAATGGACTGACCATATAATAAAATACAAGATTTTGTACCTAAAACATCTAATTAGTTTTATCTAGATATAAAGCGTGAGGAAGCCTCCCAGATTGTTCACTTCACGTGAGTTTGGATTCTTTGTACCTACCGTACTATTTTGACAGATTTGCCTAAATATTTTGAGAATATTTCCCTTCTCAAATTACCATATTGACCTCAATATATCACCGAAATGGAAGGCAATGTGGGGTTATTATCGTCAAGCCAGGCAATTTAGAGTTGGTCTGCCGTTTCAGATGGATGCAAGACGCACGTGTGTTCCCTGTGCGTGAGGCTCAAACACGTGACAAAAGTATGCCATGCACGTGCTATGACCGTTTAAAGGCCATTTTTTTTTGTTTTTAGATAAGAATGGACTAAACTAATAACTATAAATCTTAACGGTAATTAAACAAAGAAAAGAGAGAGATAAAGTGGGTTTGTTAATTGTTAAAAGACAGTTGTTTTCCACTTATCTTTTGAAGCTGTACGACATCATGTACTGATCGAATTATTATTATTTTTAATTTTTAATTTTAATCCCTCGCTATTTACTTAATTTTTTCTTGTATTAGAACAAGATGAAAATATAGATATTTTTATTCATATAAATATGTTCGTAAATTAACAAAGTATATTGGTTCGTTTAAACAATGGTTTTGTTCTTTTTGTTATTTTATTTTTTATTATTTAAATACTGTTTTAAGTCATATTTTAATTTTTTTCGTACTTTTTATATTTTTTTATTTAAATTATAATCCAAATCATAAAAGAAAATTAGAACTATGATTCACATTAAAAAAAATTAAAAATTATCTCAGTTAACTTTTTTTATTTTGTATGTTACACTATTTTATAATATTGTTCAAATATCTCTTTAAATTATTAAAATAAAAATCTTGTTTAAATTATTAAAATAATATATAATATACTCAACGTATTTTTATTTTAAGCAAATAATGAGTTGGTTCCCTTTGAAAAAAATAATAATCGGTTGATTGGTTTTAGAATTTAATGTTTCTATTAATTATATTCATGCAAAAAAGTTGTAATTGAAGAATACGAGACAAAATGTGTAATAATGTGCTGACTGAAATTTCATTAAAACCAATATATTAAATGCAGTTGTTCTGCCTCTTTGATTTATTTTTTCTTCTTGGATTAAATACACATACAGATTATTAATAAATAAATAATAATAAAAAAAAACTCTCAAACTATATAACTTTTTATTCATATAATTTTTTTTTAAAGATACTTGATTATTTATGGTTTAATTATATCTAACAAATTGTCACGTAAAATGTCACAATCACTAATTAGAAGAAGGTTTCGATTTCGAGATAGTCTGATATTTTATGAGAATATTTAGTTAGGCTGTTGAGCATTTAGCATTAGATGGAATTATCAAACAAAAAAAAAAAATTCTAAAGCAAAGCTACTTGCTACCAACCACAAACACTTAGTGAAAGTCAAACCCACAAATTATTTCATAAACAAAAATATATTAGATTTTATTTTTTTTAGAGGGTTGAAGAACATGCACGCAAAAACAAAGGGCGGATTAGGATTAGGTAGTAGGTACGATGTACGTGTAACAGAAATGGATACGGATCTCCCTTTCGTATCCTCCTCATTCAATACCCCCCACCCGCTCTCATATCAATTTTCAAACCACATATTCCATATATTTTTATTATATATATATATTTTGACTTATTGTCGTAAATATTCTATTTTTTTTTTATTATTATTATTTTTATTATTAAACAACCTCGTGTTATTATTTGTCAAAAATTATTTCCTATTTCAAATAGTATTTTTATGAACAAAACGGTAAAATAAAGGGTTTAATAATAAATAAATAATAATATAAAAGAGTTTAGTGACGTAATAAAGCATTTGGCCAATTAATTATTTTTTTATTTTAAGGAGGGGATAATCATACTTTGTTTGGTATTTTTAAAAATACTTTTAGTATTCATTTGTGTTACATAAAATTAGTTTAAATTTACTTTCAACAAAATAATAACAATTTAAATTTTACTATTATATAATATAATTTAAAATATATTTCTAAATTAATTTTTAAATTTAAATAATATTATAATAATGCCTCAAATCTTTATTTATTTAAAAATTTATGTTAAAATTTATTTTTATAATGGACTTGTTTGAGATCCAACAAAAAAAAAATCATATCCAATCATATTTTTTAAAAAATTTCAAAAATTGTTTTTTTTTTTCATTCTAACTATTATCTTATTTTATTTTATCACGTGAATCTAACCGTCTTTTACATCATCTACTATATTTCATCATTTTACACAGCTAAATCCTATCGCCTTTTACATCTTACACACATATACACTACCACATTTACATTATATTATTAATATTCTCACCACCTTTTACATGAAATATTATTTTTTTCATATTATTTTATTATTAAACTTTAATATATTCACTACATTTTACATAAATTATTTTTTAATTTTTTGGACTCCACTTATTTATACCAAAATTTTTAAAATAATATTTAAAAAATTATCCTACTTAAATTATTAAATTTTGTTTAAATCACGTCTCAAATATGCGCAATATGTTAAAAAAAAAATTACTTCTTTTTAGATAAATAAATTAAATTAATAGTATGTCACGGTGCACTTTCACTAACAACTTTCTCAAAAATAAAAAATTAACTAATAACATCTAAATGGTAAATTAACTAAATTTTATTTATTTAGAATATTATATACTAATAATAAAAAAAAAGATAACTGTAGTTTAAAAAAAAAAGATAACAGTACCAATATTATTAGTAAAAATCAAATATTTATTGAAAAGAATCGTTGAAGATAAAAGAGACGCAAATAAATAAATAAATAAATAAAACACCACTTCAGAACTATGACAAAAAGGTGGGCTAAAAAATATTTTTTATTTATTTTAATTACAAATATAAATCTTATTTAAACTAATTTTTAACAAAATAATTAACTTTCTCGGGAGCGTTTGGATAGAATATTAGTAGGAAGCTAGTTAGGAAAGTCCCTTTGTTGTGGTTGTGGAAAAGCGTGCAGAGCCGGTTCCGTAGTGGTGAATCGGGGAAAGGACGTGACCGGCTAGTGTCGGTGGAAATTTTACAATAAGAAAAAGAATATTTACATATTAGTACTCTACATTTTGAAAACATTTCAAAACATACCTTAACACTTTGTTTAATACCAAACCCTAACTCTAATGCTGTCGGAAATCACGTCTAGATACCCTAAGATCACCATGTTTTAAGAAATACCAAAATTACCCTTGAATTTTAAATAAAAATTATTTAAAATAAAAACTAAACTTAAAAATCTAAAAAAAAAAACTCAAAAAATCTAAAGAATCATCATTACAATCCCCCGAACCTTAAGATCTCCCCTTCTCCTTCCCTGTCACCAACCTATTGCAAAAATTGAATTAAAACTCGCAACGGAATGAGAAGCAGTTCCCATATCAAAAACTCTCAAGATTTAGTTATTTAGCGCAAACTATGAGATCTATATTTTTTCTCTACCTTACTTGTTTCTTTCTAATGGAATAACTCACATTAATTCCACTTAATTAAATTAATTCAATATATCACAAATAGATATATATATATATATATATATATAGAGGAAACACACTCTTAGATTATTCTTATTAAGTTTGCCATATTTAATTAAATATATCTATAAAGAAAAATATATAATCAAATAAACTTATTTAACTCTAAGATAATATCTTATTAATATCTCGTAATAAGATTCTTAATTCAAATAGACGTGAATTAAATATCTTATAAAAATGTTTAAGATATTTCATTTGAATAAAATATTTTTCAACAAGATCATAATTCAAATACAATTTATTTGAACTAATTATCTCATAAAAATATTCTCAATTCAAATATATAATTATTAACACCAAAAATGGGTCAACGGTCAAAGTGTTTTACTTATGTTATCCCCTCAAAGTATAATAAGCTATTCCTTTCGAGCTGGCAAGATGACTTGGAGCTAAGTCAAGCCAAAAAGTTCTCCAGAGAGCTATCCACAAAAGAAGAGGCAGTCAGAGGATCAAGGGAGTTGTTCCCCAATTAAACTTCGATGCTTGAGTTAGATCGAGGGACGAACAATCTTTCAGAGAAAACATCTTAGATTCAGAGAGTTGAAAGTGTTGTCCATTGAAAAGTGAATTATGAGAGGTATTTATAGGAGATGGGTGAGCCCAACTTCTCCTATATATGTGGCTATATTCATGAAATATATCTATTGAATGATGAGTCAATTATCATAAGGGTATTTTCTTCATTCTCCTTGATATCAGCTTAGTCAGAAGATATCGATCTTGACTTGACTAAGTGTTGAATGACTCATTAAGGAACCATGTGACTTGAGAAGATTCCGAACGCAAAGAACAACTTATAGTGGGCGTGTTGGATAGACTTAATGAAATATCAAATTCATGAGTTGGAAAAAACAAGCGAGACGGATGAAATTGCGATGTCTACCCCGGAAGACCTACGGCCCATGCCGGCCAAGCCAAGCTGGCCTGGCCTGGCCTTGTCGACAACAAGGTGGGTAGGCATTAGGTAGCTTGACAGGCCGCAGGCGGGCTGGTGCTAGGTGCCAAGCCAGCTTGGGAGGTGTCATGCGCGCGGGGCGCGGTATGCGAGATGAGACGTGAACCAGCTCGGCAGGCAGGACGTGGGGCGAGGCGTGGCATGCGGGACGAGGCGTGGTTAGCTTGAGTGTAGGTGCGGGCCAACTCGAGATGCCCTTGCACGTAACGTGTAGGCATTGCCTGGCCAACCTGGGCTTGAACGCGGGCTAGCTCGGCCAGCCCTTGCGTATAGGCGTGGGCCAGCTCAGCCAGCCCATACACATGGGCTCGCTTGGCCACCCCTGCATGCGGCGTGGGCCAGCCTGTTCGAACTATCATGGGCCCACCTTCATGGGGACCCAACTCTGACCAATTTCCGACTTAGTGTCTTACCGCAGGATGTCCAACGTGGAAAAATCCAATCTGACGTAGCAACGGCTGTGGAGAAAAGTGCCACCTAGGTGATGATGTGGATGCTAAATCAGCAGTGATAAAAATTCCTATAACAATTACCCCCTAGTTCTTGAATCAACTTGTTGAATTAAGAATTATTTGTGAAATTTTGAATTTTTTATCCAAAAGCTTCCAAATTGCCAAGCCAATTTATCCAAGTGCTTCCGAATTGCCAAGCTGATTTTTAGGAAATTTTCAAAAAAGATAAAAATCTTCAGTCAGGGAACTTATCAGGTTGCTAGACTGATACGTCGAAATAATCTCGAGCGAGGGCAT
>WUAT03414061.1:0-10100 GCA_010015005.3 Ulmus americana
TTTTTTTTATTAAATTCTGTTTATTTGCAGGTGAATCGATTGGACCGTGAAGGTTATTATGGAGGTGTGAGGCTTCTAATGGCGGTTTGTAAGGTTTTTCGTAATTATTCCAAAGAAAACAAAATTAATCTTCGTGGAAGAAATTTCACACTATCATATGATACCAATATCCCTCAGTAGGTATTGCCTTCAAAAATCAAACCCAATGAGACTTCTTTGCTCTATAGGTTTATTCTTTTTTGGACATTGGACTTAATAAGCTGTGAATTTGTGATTTTAGGCAGGACTTTCAGGTTCTAGTGCTATTGTGCGTGCTGCTCTTGGTTACCTCATTGATTTCTACAAAGTTAGGGAGTTGATCAAAGTGGAGATCATGCCTAATCTTTTGCTAAGTGCTGAAAAAGAGCTCGGAATCATTTCCGGTCTCCAAGATCGGGTTGCTCAAGTTTATGGGGGTCTTTTTTACATGGTAGAATGATTTTTAGGGTGATGCTTCCAATTTGCTATGAATTGGATGTTGACAAATCACATGTGCGAGCTTGAATGCAAATTTCCATAGTTGCCTTGCCTAAGTTTTTCTATAGATGTTCCAAATTAAATTAGTTTTTATCTGATGTCAATTCATCTCCTTGTAGATTTTTTTTATTGCAGAGTAAGAATATGATTTTCTTGTGGATTACTTTGGTTTTAGTAATCTTTTATGTAGGAGAATATGATTGTGGTGAGGTGAATGAGCAAGAATATCATCTGAAGATGAAGTGATTATGCATTGATTCTAGATGAAGACCACTCAGGCGTGGCGTCTAGGCATGGGTGACATGCAGATCTTGCCTGGGTCTCGCCATCGACCACCCATGAAGAGACCTTTGTGGATTATAGTTTTGGTCTCGTTGGTCAGCGTTTTTCTAATATGTGCTTATATCTACCCACCCCAAAGTAGTGCCACCTGTTACATATTTTCTTCGAGAAATTGCAAGACTATAATTTCTGAATGGCTTCCACCTACTCCAACGAGGGAATATACTGATGAAGAGATTGCAGCTCGTGTTGTTATTAGAGAGATTCTGAATGCACCTCCAGTTCAGTCAGAAACTCCTAAAGTTGCATTCATGTTCTTGACTCCGCACTCATTGCCTTTTGAGAAGCTGTGGGATAAGTTTCTTCATGTAAGATTTTGTTTTTCTGAGTTCTGAGTCTTTTGTTTTCTAGCTTAATAATGAAGCAATTTGTTATTTTTTCTTTTCATTTATTTCAAACTAATTTTCCCTTAAACTTTGTTCTTGCTCTGCTATCTGTATTTCACAATGGATACCTGTTGATGGTGCCTACACAGTAATCTTAGCATGTCAGTTGGAGCATGGTGTTAGTCCTGTATTCCTGATTCAAAATGACTTGTGCCAAATTTTGAGTTTTATTTATGTTCAATTTTCGTTAATCTGTTGGGTAGTCTCTCGGTATGGTTAACTAGTAGTAGGAGTTTAGTTAGCACCGGAAAGGTTAACTTCTACGAGGACAAACTAGCATAAGGGTTGATGCTGTTGATGGCCTAGATGGAAGAGCTCAGCTCTGTAAGGAAGAAGTATTTTACGGCTTTAGTGTAGTTAAAACCTTATACAGATGGAAGTTGTGATTTTTTATTGGATTCAATTGGTCTCGTTCTTTCATTTTTAATGCCAGGTGAATCTAGAAATTCTTGTTTATGAATAATACAGTGAGATAAGATGTAAAACTCAGGTGTTGGACCATTTTAGTGCGAATACCGTTATAATAGCGTTGAAGGGAAACTTGATAAATTCAGACTTAAATCTCTTATAAATTTGTTTCATGAGCATATAATTTGATGTCTTCATAGTTACGCTAGTTAGATTTTATAGTGAATGTCATCATCCTATACCTGCTCTGCTCAATAAATAAAAAATGACCACGCTTGAATAGGTATTTGGGCGGCTGTCTCTTCATGAAGGTTTCTGGTATTGAAATTTCAATAATGTTGGGGGGAAATTGTTTTGTTGTTTTAGACATTTGCAGCTGCTATATTTGTTTTCATAAATTTTGGGTAGGATGCTGATGTTGATGTTTTAATCGACAACAAAGTTCGTTCTCTTAGTTGGAGCTTTTCTTCTTTTTTTGGCAGGGCCATGAAGGAAAATTCTCTGTTTATGTTCATGCGTCTAAGGAAAAACCAGTGCATGTGAGCCGTTACTTTGTCAATCGAGACATACGCAGTGATCAGGTTTGTCTGATTGCTTACCGAACTCAAAATTTATTGAATGCAGAAGGAATAATTATTGATTCATCTATGATCTTAAGCCATGAAGCACTGACACGAGTAGAAGTCAGGAATACAATGCAATAGTAGTTTACATGACAATCTTTTCTTCTTATAAGAAAAATATTCTTATTAGCTTAACTAAAAGCTGCTAATTGCCTGATATATTTTTGTGATGATGTGTAATTTAGATGCCTATATAGTCTGTCTATGGCATCATAGGTTTAATTCTTCTTGTCAACTTTTTGATGGGTTTATGACCATGTAATGTGCTATTACTTTTAAGCAGTATAAGTTTCCATTGATTTCAAATCCCTTTCTATTCCCAAGGAGCTATTCTTGTCAACTTTGTTTGCTGGAGTTCTTTAGGCAATGCTAATGTTAAATTATGAACTAGGGTCTTGTTGCAACTTGCAGTCACTTTTGATTGAACTATGCTTTGTAAGGATGTATGGCACACTTGAGATTACCTGGCACACTTGGCAATCCTCTATTTCTTTTTTCTGTTTCTTGAAATTACCTGACTTAAAGGTTTTATGTCTCCACTTGAGACTTTTTTTTAGTCTCTTGATTGATGATGAACAGCCATTGTATATATAGCCTTAAATAGCACCATTTTTCTGTTGATTTGAGTTGTGTAGTATTTGCAGAACACTATCATGAATCCTGACAAAACATAATATTCTTATACTACTCAAAATAGCAGAAATTATTTTGTTTACCTGGACAAATCTTGAATCTCTGCTCATTTAAAATAGTAGTTTCTAATTAAAATTATTGTAATTTTGTAATTCTGTCAAAAGGTTCACATTATGTTGGTGCTAACTATTGCAATATTGATAAGAAGGCCATAGTGACAATTACACCACTTGTCAAGAGCAATAACTTGTTCTGTATATTTGTTACAACCTCAACCATATCCACATAAGGGTCGAAATATTTAATGCTTGAAGTGACCACGCAGTGTGGTGTCCTTGCAGTAAATGGAAGTACTGTGGGGTTGAGTGGTCACAGGTTCAATCCCTGGGTGTCCCGCTTTGGGAGTCTTGTGACCATACCCATATGTGCTCCTCCCGTTAGACATTCAGTGGGGCTCAGGTGACATACTCACTCCCCATGAAAGTGGGGTTGGAAGCCTCTAAGGTAGCGTCCTAGAGGGGTTGACATGCTGGTTGCCCCCTTCCTCCCCTTTTCCTTAAAAGAAGCAACTTTAATGCTTGCGTTAGAGATATTTAATTGAAATAATTTTTATGATGGTTGGTTGGGTTAACATCTGTTATCAGAACTTTTTTTTTTTCTTCTGTTAGAGGTGCTGATAAGCCGCTTTGATAGTTTAATTGGTGATTTGATCATGTCACAGGTTGTGTGGGGAAAGATTTCTATGGTTGATGCCGAGAAACGGTTACTAGCTAGTGCTCTCCAAGATCCTAACAACCAGCATTTTGTCTTACTTTCTGAAAGGTATTAAGATGATCAGGTTACCTTGAGTTATCCTTTCTACTCAACTCTTAATTACTTTTTCTGGTATTAGCATCTAACAAACTATTGCTATTGCTATTGCAGCTGCATACCTCTGTATAACTTTGACTATATCTATGACCATCTGATAAATACAAATATCAGCTTCGTTGATGCGTAAGTTTAATCTTCCTTTGCATCTGTTTGTCATTTAGTTGTGTTGGAAACTCTTGTTATTCTTTTAACATCGGCAAATTATTTATGGATCAGTAATTGCAAATGTTATTCCCCTTTGCCTATTGTTGCTAGCTTAGGAATATGAATTTGGATCTTAACTTTCTCTCCATGATGATTATTTATTTACTTATTTTTGATTATGTATTCTGTTTCTTTTCAGTTTTGAGGATCCTGGGCCGCATGGAAATGGCAGATATTCAGAACACATGTCACCTGAAATTGAAAAGAAAGACTTCCGAAAGGGTGCTCAGGTATTATTTTAATTACATAAAGTATGCTTGGTTTCTAAGAAAAGCTTGATAGTTGATTGTTCTCTTTTACTAATTAGACAACTTCTTTGAATAAACCACTTAGATAGCAGTCCTCTCCAACTAAGAGGGTCATTTGCATTAGCAGCACTATATGACAGTCTTTGACAATATTAACAGCCATTTGATTTTAATACTATTTGTGATTATTTTCTGAAGATCTTAGTATATTTCTTTGGATTCTCTTAGCAACTGGTTTTAATCTTTTATTGTTTGTTATAGGAATGTGCTTACTAGTATGCCAGCATTAGTCTATAGATTAATCATGCTTTTCCAATGAAGTATTAGGAAAATGATTGTCTTGAATGTAAGTAGGGTATTGCTTTATTAGAGGAGAGGTGATCACATTTTGATGGTCTAATTTTGTGCATGTACATGGTTTGCTGTGTCAAAGTAAATTGTTAATTTTCTTCTAAATTTTTTAATTGCTTCATGTTTGTACTTATTTTATGCAGTGGTTCTCGATGAAGCGTCAGCATGCAGTAATTGTTTTGGCAGACTATCTTTACTACTCAAAGTTTCGGGATTACTGCAAGGTAAATGTATTTCCTTTTTGTTATTAATGCTTTTGAATTGTTTTAGTGTTTAGCATTTTCATTTTTGTGTTAAACTTTTCTGTTATGTGTAAATATTTTCATGGATTTCAGTCTGTTCACTTTTTTCCATTGAATGAAATTATGCCATTTCAGAACAAATTTTTTGTTTTAAAATTTGGGGTCCCCTATGTTGTTATGAAAGTACTACCCAACCCCTGGTTGACCTTTTGCTGCAAATTTTGTTTTGGAAACTGCTGTCTCTTTTTTCCTTGTATTTTTTTTTTTTTGGTTGGTAAGCTTCACATTTGTGGAAGTACAAACTTTATGAGTGAGGTCGAAGAACTTAAAGCTAGTAAGCCTTTAGTATTCTTTTGCTGCTATAAGATGCATTATTGCTGAAGCCCTAAGGATTCACCTTAAGCATGCAGTTTCCGTTGCATGGATCCTATATACAGTTATTGGTAACTTTATGAAAAGGATCATTTGCAATTGTTGAAGGTAGTAGTTAATAAAATACACTAGCACTGGTAATACATTCTTCTAGTTAGTCTGCCGACTATGTTGTTATTGTCCAGGAGGCAAATGTTTTGTGCATCACAACATCATTGGCTAAATTGTTGGGAAGTTCTGAACAGCATGATGGCAGTTTGGTTAGAAAAGGGTTTTATTTTTTATTTTTTTGGGAACTGGAACAAAAACTGAATGGATCACTGTTAGTGGTTCTACTAGGGGAAGGCATGTAATTAGGTTTCTATGCCCAAGTGGATAGAATGCTTTTGATGTGTTTCTATACCCACCCTGGGTTTTGGTTGTTTTACTAGTTCATATTACAATCATCATCCAAAATATAGTGGAGGGCCTTTTTTGTTATCTGGGTTACTGAGATAGGAAACAGATTATGAGGTCTGTAGTAGGGTTGAAAGTGTTCATGCTATGCAAGGGTGTCGGTAAAGTTTGACTTATTGGCTGATTTTAGGGCAAACTGGTTTGACTTTTATGGTAGTTCATGACTAGAAGGGTCATTATTTAGTGCTATTACACGATAGTAATCTGTGTTGGTTCTAAGGAGATGTTTGGGATAGCAGGCATTTGAATTTTGAAGGGAATCAATTGAAAGTAATCAGCTGGGTAAAAGAAAATTCCTGAGATATTCTCTGATGAGCTTCCGAATAATGTGAACATTCAATTCAGGAAATATGGGAGCTGTTACAACTCCTTTGCGAGCTCCATAACAAGAAATGATATATTCTGGTAAAGATAGTTCTTCACGTAAATTGCTTCGAATAGATAAATCAATCATTTGTCCTTGGGGATCAGACATTAATCCTCTCATACCTACTAATTGGTGTACTTGAGATGCATTTTCTCTAGCTCCTGAAAAGGACATCATGTGTACCTGATTAAAAGGATTAGTCATCCTAAAATTAGGATTCATTTCTTGTTGCAAATATTCACTTGTTGCACACCATATTTCAATAGATTGTCATAATTTTTCTAATGCATGTACAATTTCATAATGGTGGTGTTTTTCCAAAACCAAACTTTGTTGTTTAGCATCTTGGACTAGCCATCCCTTAGAAGGTATTGTTAAAAGATCATCAATTCCTAATGAAATGGATGTAGTAATGGCTTGCCGGAACCCCAGAGTCATTACTTGATCCAGGATGTGCAGAAACCTTCTGGTAACGGTTGGATATTGGAAATTTTGAGTGGGTTGGTAGAGAGGGTGTTTATAGTCGAGAGGAGACAGATTGTAAAGATGTAAAAAATTAAAACTATGAAATGCTGTGTGTCAAGCCATTTGGATGGTGCCAAATTTCTATCAGAATGAAGTAAAGCTAGAAGCTGAGATCTGGCCTTAATTGAACTAACTAGAAGAGGGCATAGGGCTTGCTTGTAAATTCGAATGTGTGAAAAGTTGTCAGTCTTAAAGAACTGGTAAAATATTAGCAAATCTGAGAAATTGCTTTGTATGTTTGAGTTGGAGAATGTGAAATAGAGTTCCATGTTTCCGTTACATCAATACAGCTATATCTTTACCAAACTTCAAATTAAATTAAATGATGTGTTTTGCTGGTGTCGATTAGAAGAATTTGCCAGAATTTTGTAAATTCTTGTAAACTTTAATGTTGCAGCAAACATTAGAAGTTATTTTATTATTATTATTTCATAAACCATATCCTGAGTGTGTATGTTTCCTTCTCGTTCTTTTTATTTTTATTTCACCATATTACATAAATGTTGAAGCTAATTCGCATAAAGGTTGAGTTATCCTTCAAACTGCACGTTTTAACTTACATCACTGGTACCAATGTACTGATGTGGATGTTGTTGGTTATTTCAGCCAGGTTTGGAGGGGCGTAATTGTATTGCAGATGAACATTACTTGCCAACATTTTTCAATGTGAGTTTATCTGAATTGTTTTATCTTTTCAACTTAATTTGCATCTTTAGTTTGACTTCATTTATCATTTCAATGATTTGATTCTTTCTGTGTTTCAGATTGTTGATCCTGGGGGCATTGCAAACTGGTCCATAACTCATGTTGATTGGTCTGAGAGAAAATGGCACCCAAAGTCCTACAAGGCTCAGGATATTACTTATGAGCTTCTTAAGAACATTACGGTATGAATATGCTTTGAACTTATATTTTTCACTGCATGTAACATATTACGATGTCTTTAGTTCTATATGAATTACTAGTCTGTTCAGCTTGATTGGAGTTTTTCCCGGTTAATATAATTATGTTTCTACTTCATCCAAGCAGAGAAAAGGATAAATATTTTTGTCTTCAAATAGAGTTATAGTAAATTTTTCAAAAAAGAGAATTCTAGCAATAGTGTTCTGTTTCCGACAGTGGCCTACAGTTATCTTGTTGTCTAAGAAGACTTGAAAGTTTATTGTGTATCCATTGGCACTATGGGAGCTTGTGTTCATTACTTTCGTAGTTCCAATTTTGTTTGATTTGAGTGCTGGTGTTTTTGGATGATGACACTTTCGTGGTGTTATTTCTGCAGTCCATCGATGTGAGCGTGCACGTAACAAGTGATGAGAAGGTATGAATTCTAAACGATCGCCTTATTAGCATCACATTAATAAGTCGTATGGCAAAGGTAAACATTCTCAAAACAAAATCATTCCACTTTTTTGCAGAGGGTAGTGCAAAAATGGCCTTGCTTATGGAATGGTGTGAAACGGCCATGTTACCTATTTGCAAGGAAGTTCATGGCAGAATCTCTAGATAAGTTGTTGCACCATTTCGCCAACTACACAACGATTTGAGCAGGACATTTTTGACTCTTATATTCTTTGGTCGGATTGGCTGTTGGCTTTTCGACCCTATTGCTCCATTCCCATCTTGGTGTTTTGCCGTATAGCTTTTTAAAGATGTAAATCTCGCAAAATTAAGGGCTGGATTTTTCCCCGAACGCAAAATTCTTCTTCAGTACAGAGGGCTACAACTAGCAGCTTAGCAGAGTTGTCTAGAGTGAGCTTGAGTCAGACAGGAAGGAGGCTAACCATATTAGTTGTGCTTCTTCCATTGAGAATATAATAGTCTCTATGACCCCTTTTGTTTTAGGCTGTCTTTGCTCCTCTATATTTGAAGAACACATTTTTTTGGGGTTTTTTTATTTTATTTTTATTTTTAACTTTGTTTTATTTCTCTTTGAATTTTTATGTTTGTAAAAGATAGAAAATGTTAAATTGCCAATATAACAGAATTTTAGCTCCCTTGACGTTCATGCTTCGATTCCCCTGTTGGTGTGTGACTGGAAATTAGTACAGCCGAGGACATATAATTAACAACCAAAGAATGAAATTTTGTATATTTTTTTAACCATTTTTGTCAATACCTTTAATGTAATTTTGTCTATCGTTTAATTTCAACTATAGACTCGTCATAATAGCAATGATGAAATATTGTGGATGTCTCGATTTTTTGATACAAAAAAATTATTGCTAATTGTCCCAGTTGGGTAAAAATGAACTAGAAGATTAGAGGATTGCAGGTTAAAGTCAACAAAGGAACGGAGGGACAATTTGGGAATTGTACAACAGAAGAGGATACAAGGGATAGTTCTGGAGGAAAGGTCACCAGAAGGTCTTCCTAGAGGAATGATGCGCAATTGCTCTATAGATGATAACCTGCTCTAGATGATAACCTGTCAAGGAATTCATCTAAAGGATGATCATCGAAGGAGTCATTTGGAGAATGGTATGACGAAAGATATGGGGTGGTGGATTTGGAGAAGACATCTTGAGAATTGCCTATAAATAGCTGAAACACTTTAGATAATTTCATTTTGAATTCTTTGGAGAAATCTTAGAGTGATTTTCAGATAATTAAGGAACTTTTTCTCTCCTTAATTATCATTTTCTTCAAGAGTTTAGGAGTCATTTCAAGTTCTTAGGAACGAAGTGTAGAATTGAGAGTCATATTGTAATTTGATCAAAGAAGATTAACAATTAAAGGTTTCTATTGTATTTCTGCACCTTCAATTGGCGTCGTCTGTGAGAAGTGATAGAAAAGTTGCAATTCACAAATCACAAAACTCTTGATTGAATCTTCCTAAATCTTTCTGAAAATTTCATAATTTGATGAGATTTCTAGTTCTTGATTTGATACTAAAAGTTTCTTGTGTTTGCAGATTTTGTGTTTGATTCTAACTCTTTTTCTTCGACCAAGTTCTTGTGACAGAAAATTCTACAATGTCAAAGAGAAAGGGATAAGCCAACTCTCACGCTTCAATGGCTCCACCATAGAAAAACAACACCAGCTCTAGTAGTGACCTTGTGACAAAGATGGTTGCGATCCTAGGGATGATTCACGGGTAGAAAGAGAAGGCAAACACAACTACATAAATATTGGCAAAAATGCTGAGAAAGTTCAACGAAAAGCTGGGAAATTTGGAATAGGAAAAAAACTTGCTAAAAGCTTAGTTCATGCAAGTTAACAACATTGAGCAAGAAGAAGAAAGCATCAGAAGCGAACTACAGGAAAGCGAAGGCCACGAGAAAGGATAGTTTAAGCTGAAGAAGCCGGAAGTGTCAAATTTGGTGAATGGAATGAATAAATTTTCATTGAATTATTTGAAGTTCACTACACACGTTATATACATAAAACAGAAGGGAAGTAATGAATGCAAAAGACATAATGAATACAAAGGAACTGTAAAGCAAAAAGGAAAAGCAGGAGACAAGCCATGTGGTGCACGATGGAATGGGGTGGAAAGAGCTGTATCAATCCTCTGGAAAGTTGCTTTTCAATAGGAAGAAACGAATAAAGCTTAT
>WUAT03414172.1:0-10100 GCA_010015005.3 Ulmus americana
AATCCAATCATTCCGAGCCTTCCCGATTGTTCCATAACTCTCCAAAATCACGTTCAAAACCCTGAAATTACAACTAAACAACAAATACCCGTGAAACGACATTTTGTGAAATAAAATAACCAAAAATCACTCTTAAACTAATTAAATGTCAAGTAAAAACTAATAAAATAAGTCGTTAAAAACCGACTTATCACTTTCCTGGCAACTACCAATGCTAATATCAATTGTAGGAACGGTTCAATGAATCTAACCTTTGAAAACATAACCTTGGAGGTCAACATTTTTCATGTAAGAAGAAATCCACAAGTAGAGGAGGTAATAAGTAAGTGTGAAAGCCCTACTTTAGTTGACTCTTTAGAGGAAGAAGAATTTGAGCCATTAAAATACACACTCTTTAGATTCTTTTTCTTTTGATGATGTTTATGATGATTGCTTATATCATGTATTAATCTCAAAGAAATTGAGAGTTTTGCTAGGTTTAACTTGCTTGAGTTTGGATGTTTTTAGGTGAAATTTTAGCCAGCAAGAACCACCCTTAGTGAAATCGAAAACCAAGCCATTTCCACCAAATTGTTAGGTAAATTTTATGATTGAAATGCTAAGTATTCTTGAACGTGTTAGCTAATGTTTGGAATTGAGATATCTGATTGCTTGCAAGAATTGTTTGTGTTATGATTGAATTTGTACATGTATGTTTGTTTTTGAACAGCCCCAGAAACCGATTTTGAATGTGATGTTTGAAGGATCTATAGAACTTCAATTTTGACTCACAATAGCTTGTTGGAAATCTCTGGATGTCTATTTTAACATACTAAAGTTTGAAAAGAAATGCTCTAGTGGATTTTGAGATATGGGGCCTTAAGGCCAACTACTCACTAGGAAATCAATTTTTGCTAAACTTTGAAAAATGATGTTTTAAAGTGTGAAATTTATGAATTTGATTATTTTTCCTTACATGAAAGTTTTTGAGACTTTAATATAAGGTTTTAATTGTAAGTTAGTGAAATTGGTAGAATTTTTTTTAGAGTTTAAATTTTGGGTTTAATTGATTTTTCAAAAAAATTGTACAAGTTGGAGAATTGTAAACATCCATATCCTGTTTTAGTTCTATTTATGCTGAATATGAAAGAGTTTTTAATTGGAATTTTTATTGTGACTAATTAAGGGAATTGGTAAGTTTTTAAAATTAGTTTTGGTCAAAAAGGTTTTGAAATGAATAAGAAACAATATTTTAAAATCAGGGTTGTAAATTTGAATAAAGTCAAATGTTCTAAGTTAAAGAAGATTTCGAAAATAGAGTTTAAAGATTGAATTTTTAACTAAAATTTTGAGGGTAGAATCTTAAACTTAGGAAATTTTCAAGCATCTAGAAACACTAGACAACAATCTTCCAAGAAGGAATACTCATTTGTGCCAGCCTGTAAGAAGTGTGGAAAGAATCATTTTGGAGAATGCAGACAAGGGACTAATGTGTGCTAGAAGAGCAGAAAAGAAGGGCATTACACTAAAGGTTGTGTTGTTAGAGTTTTTGCTGATAATAGACCAAATCGGGATAGAAATCAAGGATCATAGTTGAGGTCAATGAAAGCTATGATAGAGGGGCCCATAGAAGTAAAGGAAAAGAAAGAGATACATAAACCGAACGCTAGAATCTATGCATATACTAAGGGTGATGCCGAGGCAGGAAGCTCGAAAGTAGTAATAGGTCAACTTCTTATCCTAAATAAACTTGCACGTGTATTGCTTAATTCCGGAGCAATGCATTCCTTCATTTCTGTTGTGTTTGCTGATTGTTTGGATAGAGGAAAAGATAGGATTAGACAAACTTTCATGACGACTTTATCGTCTGGTGATGTGATATTGTCCAACTATTGGTTACGTATTGTACCAATAATTATTGCTGAATGGGAATTGAGTGTTGATCTAGTCATTCTAAATATGTTTGACTACAATGTGATTTTAGGCATGGATTTTCTCGCTAAGTTCGAAGCTACTATTAACTGTAAAGCCAAAACAATTAGTTTTCATCAACCCGGAGTAGAGCAATTTGTGTTTATAGGTGAAAAACGTAGTAATTAGAAGATGTTTGTATCTGTGACGAAGGTGAGGAAATGGTTAGCTAACGATTGTGCTGGTTTCTTAGCCAGTGTTGTTGATACTTCAAAGAAGGAAAAGGCTAAACTCGAAGATATACTGGAGGTTAATGAGTTCGTTGACGTATTTCCCAAAGATTTACCAGGGATACCACCCGATCAAGAAGTGACGTTTGAAATTGAGATATTACTGGGAATGGCGTCAATCTCTAAGGTACCATATCGCATGGCACCAGTAGATTTGAAGGAACTATAGACATAATTACATGACTTACTCAAAAAAGGCTTCATACAGCCAAGTCACTCACCGTGGGGCGCACTTGTTTTATTCGTGAAGAAGATAGACGAGACACTAAGGATGTGCATAGATTATTGGGAGTTGAAAAAAGTGACGATCGAGAATAAATACCCCTTACCCCGGATAGACGATTTATTTGATCAATATAAGAAAGCAGCAGTATTTTCTAAGATTGACTTAAGGTTCATGTATCATCAACTAAAGATTAAGAAGTCAGACATTCCGAAGTCAGCTTTCTGTACCAGATATGGACACTACAAATTTCTAGTGATGCCGTTTGGATTGACAAATGCCCTAGCTGCTTTTATGGACTTGAAGAACCGCATGTTTAAAGATAACCTGGACAAGTTTGTAATCGTGTTTATTGACGATATACTAATTTACTCGAGAAATCGGGAAGAACATGCATATCACTTGAGAACTACACTTCGTATACTGGTGAAGCATCGGTTGTATGCGAAGTTCTCTAAATATAAGTTTTGGCTAAACAACGTTCAATATCTCAGTCATGTAATCTCAAAAGATGGAATATCTATGATCCAACGAAGATTGAAGTGGATAGAAAATGGTCCACACCAACCAATGTTTCAGAAATACGGAGCTTTCTAGGGTTAGCTAGATATTACCGAAGGTTTGTTGAGGGATTCTCAAGCTTAGCAGTGCCACTTACTACGTTGACAAAGAAAGACCAAAAGTTTGAATGGACAGACAAATGTGAACGGAGTTTTTAAGAATTGAAGCGGAGGCTCACTAACGCTCTTATCCTAGTTTTGCCATCAAACGATGTAGAGTTTACAGTATACTATGATGCTTCGAAAGTAGGACTTGGAGCAGTTCTTATGCATAATGGAAAGGTGAGCGCTTACACGTCTAGACAACTAAAGGTGCATGAAAAGAATTATCCAACACATGACTTGGAACTGGCAGTGGTAGTTTTTGCTCTGAAGATATGGTAACACTATCTCTATAGAACCCGTTGTTAGATCTACACCTACGATAAGAGCTTAAAGTATATATTCACTCATAAAGAGTTGAATATGAGACAACGAAGATGGTTAGAGCTAGTTAAAGACTACGATTGTGAAATTCTCTATCACCCGGGGAAAGCAAATAGAGTGGCAGATGCTTTTCGTCGGAAGTCATTAGCAACTATCATGTTTATACAAGCAGTACCAAGTGCTTTGTAGCAAGAGATACAGAAGCAAGAATTATAAATTATTAGTGGGCAATTATCTGCTTTGACTTTCCAACCATTGATTTTTGATGGAATCAAAGGCTCATAGGAGTTAGATCCGTCCTTGATAAAGATAAAAGAAGATGTGCTAGAAGGGAGAAATACGAATTTAAGAGTTTCACCAGACAGAGTATTGCACTTTAAGGGCATATTGTGAATACTAGAGGACCCGGAATTGAGGGAACATATTTTCTCTGAAGTGCATTCAACGCCCTATTCGGTCTTTCCTGGACGACTAAGATGTATATAAAGATCTGAAGGAATGATTTTGATGGACCGGAATGAAGAAATATGTGGCTGAGTATGCCACTAAGTGCCTAATTTTCCAGAAAATTATGGCAAAACATCAGCGACTAGGCAGAGAATTACAGCCAATCAAGGTTCCTGAGTAAAAATGGGATCAGATTACGATGGATTTTGTTGTAGGGCTTCCCAAAACAACGAGAATTCATGATGCAATTTGGGTAATTGTGGACCGATTTACCAAGTCGGCACACTTTATACCAATCAAAACGTCTTACTTGTTGGAACAATTGGCAGATTTATATGTTCTGGAAATTTTTCATTTACATGGAGTATCGAAATCTATCATATTTGACCGAGATGCTCGGTTTACTTCAAAATTTTGGAGGAGATTACAACAAGCGATGGGTACCAAACTGAAATTTAGTGCCGCTTTTCACCCTCAAACGGATGGCTAGACTGAAAGAACCATCTAGACTCTTGAAGATATACTTCATGCCTATGTACTTGAATTCAGTGGTGCGTGGAATCAATACCTACCATTGATTGAATTCTCGTATAACAATAGTTACCAGGCGTCCATTGATAAGGAAGCATATGAAACACTCTATGGTAGTAGATGTAGATCACTAGTATACTGGTATGAGACTGATGAAAAAACCGTAACTGCAATGGAGTTTGTTGAAAATACTACCGAAGTAGTTAAGAAGATATGGGCCAAGATTGAAACAACACAAAGTCAACAAAAGTCATATGCTGATAAGAAAAGAAGGCTGTTAGAATTTGAAGGTGGAGACTATGTCTTTCTAAAAGTAGTGCCTTTCAAGGGAGTAATACAGTTCGAAAAACGAGGTAAACTGAACGCTAGATATATCAGACCGTATGAAATACTTGAGCGTGTTGGAAAGGTAGCATACAAATTAGTGTTGTTGCCTAATTTGGCATCAGTGCATAATGTGTTCCATGTTTCGATGTTGAAGAAGTATGTACCTAAAGTGTCTCGAGTTTTGGAACAAGAAACGATCAAGCTTCATGAAGACTTATCATACGAGGAAAAACTGGTTCAGATTTTGGATCGGAAAACGAAAACGTTAAGGAATAAAGAGATACCGCTTGTGAAAGTTTTGTGGAGGAATAAAAAGACAAATGAAACGAATTGGGAATGAGAGGATGAGATGAGATCAGCCTACCTAGAATAATTCTAAATTTTCGAGACGAATTTTTTTGTAAGGGGGGTAGATTGTGAAAACCTAGAAAAACCTTCTTTACAAACGTCTAATCAACTGTAATTGAATAAGAATTAATGAGAATTAACATGACAATGTTTGTAATGTTTTAAATTCGAATAAATGTTACTAAGAAATTACGAATTTTATTACTGGTTTAGCATTAAAATTAACAAGCACATAATGAGGATTAATGCATAATTAAATGAAGGATTACGTATTGAAAATTACATATTAATCAAAGCTTTTATTTTTAGAAAAATTGCCAAATAAAATACAACTTATTCAAATTCGTAATTTGAAGGATTTAACAAGGATTTTTAAGAAATTAAAAAGGGATTAAATGGAATTAATTTTAAAATTAAATGAGTATTTTAATGGCCAAAATTAATTAAATTAGTTTAGAATTAAAAATAAAATTGGCTTGGCATGGGCAAGCCAGGCTAGGCCAACACGCTCGTCTGGACAAGGCCACACCCAGCCGAACATGCACGCTTAGCCACACGCACACCCTATTCAGCCTGTCTAACACACACGCCCGAACACGCTCCTTAGCAAGCATCGCGCTCGTCCTGCACGCATGAGGTGCCCATTCGACTAGGGCACCCGAATGTGCACGCACAAGGCCGCAACGCGAGGTTCCCTCGCTCAGCCTGCTCTCTGGGCCCATGGCTGAATAGGCTGCTCAGCTGCCCGAACACCAATTTTCCTCCTCGAGCAAAATTTTGATACTTGGATTTTTTGAAATTCTGCCACCCCCTACATTGTTCTACCCTTCTTGAAGTTTATTGTGGTTGATTTCAAGGAAAATAACTGAGCCAATTTTCCTGAAATTTGCTTGCAATCTCATGGTTCAGACAAACTGCCCGGATAGGCTGTTTGGCCTACTGAGTAGCCAACTTGGTCCCAATCAAACTTAAACAAAATGGAGTTTTTTGCCTTCACACATACCCATTAAGTGTTGTACATGTTCACATCTATTTGGTGGCCAATATTTGAGCCACATGACCGAGCCAATTCTCTCGAATTTGGCCTCAAAGTAGCCACTCGGATAGACTATCTGGCCAGGCACCAATTTCGACAAATCTTCCTTTTCTTCAACCATTCAGCCACCTAACCAATTGAAACTTTGTGTATTTGGCCAAGACAATTTACCAAGGCTAAATTGACTTGCATGGCCGAATGGGGAGGGTTTTTAATGGGAAAAGTAAGTGGAATACTACTTGTCAACCCTATAAAGCCTTGCCACCCCATGCAACCAATCACAAGTGGGGTTTGACTTTAATTTGTCCCCCACTAACTAACTAATGGCCAATGAGAAGTAAGATTAGAGCTTAAAAATGAATAAATGAGCCCATATAAGGAGAGTGAGCTGAAGAAGATAGAGTTTATACTCTCAAAAACTTCAAACACTCACTTGTCCTCACTCTCATCGGCCAGTAGCAACTGAAGCATAGGAACCAGCTTCTTCAACCCTGTTCTTCAAGAAATTTGCTTCCAAATTCGAGATTAATCAAGGTAAGGATTGTGTTTCAATTAATCTCAAAGAAATTGAGAGATTTGCTGGGTTTAACTTGCTTGAGTTTGGATGTTTTTAGGTAAAATTTTGGCCAACAAAGAACCACCCTTAGTGAAATCAGAAACCAAGCCATTTCCACCAAATTCTTAAGTAAATTTTATGATTAAAATTATAAGACGTATTCTTGAATGTGTTAGCTAATATCTAGAATTGAGATATTTAATTGCATGCAAGAATTGTTTATGTTATGATTGAATTTGTACATAGATGTCTGGTTTTGAACAACCCTAGAACCCGATTTTTAATGTGATGCTTGAATGACATATAAAACTTCAATTTTTACTCACAATATGTTTTTGGAAATCTTTGGACGTCTGTTTTAACATACTAAAATTTGAAAAGAAATGCTCTAGTGGATTGTGAGATATGGGGCCTTAAAGGCCGACTACTCACTAGGAAATCAATTTTAGCTTAACTTTGAAAAATGAGGTTTTAAAGCGTGAAATTATGAATTTGAGTATTTTTCCTTACATGTAAGTTCTTGAGACTTTAATATAGGGTTTTAATTTTAAGTTAGTGAAATTGGTAAAAAAAAATTTAGAGTTTAAATTATGGGTTTAATTGATTTTTCAAAAAGATTGTACAAGTTGGAGAATTGTAAACATCCAGCCCCTGTTTTAATTCTACTTATGTTGAATATTAAAGATTTTTTAATTGGACTTTTGCTGTGACTAATTAAGGGAATTGGTTAGTTTTTAAAAGTAGTTTTGGTCAAAAAGTGTTTTGAAATAAATAAGAATCATTATTTTAAAATCAGGGCTGTAAATTCGAATAAACTCAAATGTTTTAGGTTAAAGAAGATTTTGAAAATAGAGCTTAAAGATTGAATTTTTAACTAAAATTTTGAGGGTAGAATATTAAAGTTCTTAGGAAACTTTTACAATAATTTTTGGAATTTGTTTTTAAATTGAGGAAGTTATTAAAAAACTGCTGAACGCAGTTTTACAAATAAAGTAGTTTTTAGGTTTTAAATGTTAATTTGTTTATCAGGTGATAAAGTCAAAGAACTTAGTTTGGTTTTAGTTTTGGATTTTTAAAACATCATTAGATTAAAAAAAATATTTAAATAATTATTTTCTCAAAAGAATTGAATTCTGTTTTCAATTCCAACAAGCTAATGTTGCATGTTTAGAGGCGATATTTTATCGCTAAATAGCTATGCATGAAACATCGTTCCCAGAACAATTTTCGGTGAAAGGATTTTAATAAGTAATTGTGTTATGTCTATAGGTTAAAACCCTAAGGGTAAAAGTTACAAAGGGCATTGCAAATAGGTAAGTACAGACCTCACCTATAACATGGAACAACTGTATTTTCTGAAAATAGACAACGTGCAATATGTTTGATATGTACTCTGCTGTGATGTTCTATGTTTCAAGCTATGAATGTGATTGAGGTGCTATACTGCAATAATTTTTATTATTGCATTATGATACAATAATTGTATGGTACTTGCTTTACATGATGATATTATTGCATGTTTGATTTAATCAATATACATGCATTCTAAAGACAGTAAATATGCATCAAAAGTAATTAAATTGCAAAAAGTCTCTTAATAAGGTTCAAATTACAATTAGGTTGAAAAATCAATTTGTTAATAAGGATACTTAAATTTAATAGTAAAAGGTTATAAGGGATAAATTGATTTTGGTATTTTCGTACCATTCCTCTTTACGAGGCATTCCTTCGTCACCATGGCACAATGTTCAAGGATGTTCTCTGATCCGAAGCAATTGCAGAATGCTGAAAATCAAGAACTGGTGTTGGATCGGATAGCTCCCTCAACACCCTCCTCTAGTTGCATGTCAGGCACATACACATGGCCTGAGTCCAGAAAACAAACACATAAAAGAGTCTAAGTATCATAAAATGAACAAAAGATAGATGTCAGCATTCAATAGGTATTTGCATACATTTATTATATCTATTGTGAATGTATATATGTGTATTTTTTGTTTATTGAATGTGTTGCACTATTTTGTGAGATATGTATGTGCTTACTGAGCCTTGGCTCACGAATTATGTTCGTGTTGTAGGTACTAAAGGTAAGCACACTTTGGATGATTGATGAGATACCGGTATTGTGGGCAAGATTTATTATTTTTTTTTCTTTCAGTTTACAACTTTTAGTAACGATACTTTGGAGCTTTTTAGTGACGACAAATTCATCACTAATATCTCTACTCTTTAGTAACATCTTTTTTCGTCACAAAAAGTATATTACAAAAAACTAAAAAATTAAAACCATATCATGATTTAGTAACGAAAAGATTTATCTTTTAGTGACAACAAGCTTCGTTACTAAAACATAGACTTTTAGTCACGCCAATAATTTGACATCAAATTTTTTTAGCAACAACGTATTAGTGACAAATTTTTAGTGACGAAATATCGTTACTAAAACATTTTAGTGACGACATGGGTTGTTTTAGTGACAAAAATTATCGCTACTAAAGATCAATTTTCTTGTAGTGCTGGGAGAAAGACATTAAATCAACCAAATGGCTCCTCACAGTTGCATGAACTGGTTTCCTCTCTACTTTGTGAGGGCCTTGCCCAAAATGCCACTAGCAATGTTTTTGTTCCAAAGGTAAGTATAACAAGGGAGGCTTATTTTTATGTTGGAGTGTCTTTGAGAAAAGATATGTGAAGTTTATTTTGAATCTATAAATGGATAGACCATATGAACAACTTCTCTTGAAATTATATTTTTGTAATTTGGTCAGCAATTTTAGTTTTTATTATTTCATATTCATTAACTGCACTAATTTTTTTGTTGACATTGTTTTTTATTGTAGACATACTTCCCCTATCTCCCATGTTTCATATTAGTTTCCATTGTAGTTGTGTGTCTTTAAATAAATCATTCATTCTCGTCTGTCTGGCACTCTAAAAATGCAGACATATAAATTTTCTTTGTGAAATTTGCTAAACTACGTAAAGTACTTTTATCAAATTATGATAATATCCCAATCATCCAACTGCTTTTACAAAATTCAGATAACACTAATTTGAATTCAGAGAAGTTTCGTTACTATAATGGTGATTAATTTTTGAATTGGAAAATATAGAGAGGTTGAAACACAATATTTAGACATGGTGGTGCATAACCACTAGAGAGATAAGAGGAATTGAAACTTTTTGAGGGAGGAAAGAGAAAGTAAAGGAGAACTAAAGAGACCAATAAGAGCTTTATACTTCAGTTCCTGCTATTTTTCAAACTTGAACAACAATTTCCTACTATACATTTTGATTCTTTGTGTGGATTCTCATCATGTGGTCTTAAGTTATGCTTTCAAAGCAAAAAATACAGCCATGAGTTGTCTTTTAAAGAAAAGAATGCAGTGCAAGTCATTCTTTGATAAATGGTTATTACCTGCCTTCTAGAACTTCTTACAGTGGATTGTTTCATGTTGGCCAATGG
>WUAT03414282.1:0-10099 GCA_010015005.3 Ulmus americana
ATATTAGTCACCGGTTTTCGGAATGACTTTTCAAACAATACAATTAGCGATCTTAGGGTCGCTATTTGACAATTATAGGACCGTTATCTAAATAACTCCGTTTAAAAATATTTTTGGTTTGTAACACTTTCGAAACCAAGTGTCCATTAAGGGTTTTCTATATGCTTAAAACTTGGTTTTACAACATTTGGCATGAACATTAAAATATTTCATTTTATACCCTTCAAAATATAATTTTGTCGTTAGAACTTAAATTGCGTGGAAACTTTTAATTTAAAACATTATTTTCTTAATTAATTTATTTTTCTGAGCTTTTTACTACTTCATTGTTATTAAATACTCATTACTCTCTACTTAATCATTAATTCTCATTCTTAAATTTGAGAATTATTAAGAATTTAAGGGTATTTTATGCATTCCCAAAACTCTAAAATTTACAATTACATAATCTTAACAACTAATTTCAACTTCTTAATACTACTTTTATGCATTTATTTGTTTATTATATTTATTACTTTTTTTGTTATTTTTTTTTCTATTATTATAACTATTATTAACTTAATTATTATTTGTTTTATTTATTTAACTAATTGAATAATTTAATTTTTTTTATATACAAAAGGGCCGAAGCCCCTGTTTTCCCTCAACAAATCAATGGGCCACTGGCCCTTAACATATTACTATAGGATACTTCTTTTTTTTTTTTTACAACTTGCTTCAGCACAAAACAAAGAAAAAGAAACCAATTCATTTACTTTACATTGTTATTTTATTATTATTATTATTTAACTATATGTAAATGTATATGTATTCAACGAAGTACACAGTACTTCATCTTCCTCTTGCGTCTCCTATGCACTGCGACGCTATGCCACCATCGATGACCACCAGCCAGCCGGCCACCCCACCACCTGCACCACTCGAACCGCCCCTCTGCTCACCGACCGCTTACGCATGCTTCCATCCTGGAGCCGCTGCTATTCGCGGCAGCAAGGGGAAGTCGAGTTCAACTCAGTTCAGCAGTGCAATGGCTGTCTGGCCCATTCCGGCCACCCTGTCGACTTCTGAGACTACCGTCAGCTTCGTTTCCTCATTTTGATCACGACGGTATACTCCTCCATCGATGGGTGTTTTCAGAATCAAAACCAACTCATCCCATAACTCTCTCTCTCTCTAACTTCTCTATAAAACTAAAGCTCTAATCCTGCTCTATTTCTAATTTAAACAATTTAGAACATCAAAGGATTAGATTAACTTACCAAAGCAAGTCTCGTTTCGCTCTAAAAGTCGCCAAAAAATTTCTTCACCAAATGCCTCTCGGTTGCTCTATTTCGGCAACTCCCCTCTCTTCTTCAACTTTCTCTGTTTTTCTTCTTTTCTTTCTCTACACCATTCCAGAACACTTTTGTTTACGTCACCAAAAGTTTCGTTTTAAAAACAAATTGTTAACAGTGAAACCGACTTATCCAAATCCGATATAAATCACTTGTTTTCTTTGTTTTTGTTTTTATTTTTTATTTTCAAACAGATGTGTGTGTGTTTATATATATACTACACGCATCACACAATTTTATTTTTATTTCACCTAGTGAGGGCTTTGGTCCTCTTTCTTTCTTTTTTTTTTTTTTTTTACAATTTTGGGCTAAGGCCCATTTGTGGCCCACTTTAAAATCCTAGCCTTTTTTTTAATTATAATAATAATAATATTAACAATATTAATAAAAATAAATTTTTCATAATTTGTATTTTGAAAATTTATTACTCACAACTATATTCTTTAATTATAAGTGAGTAATTGTATTGATACGTAAATTTTCAACTTTAATAATAGTATTATTATTGCCAAAAGAATATTTTACAATAATAATTAACTTTTAAAATTTTGATAATTAATTTTAATATTTGATAATCTACACTTTAAACTGTTCTACATAAAATTTCTGATAATTACTGCCAATTAATTTATTAATTAATGACAACAAGAACGGAATTAAAAGTTCTAATTTCTTCGGGGTTTACAATATTAATTTGGTATGATTCCTGTTTTCTTAGATGAATGGTATCTTAGATCCAACTTTCTTTCCCATTTGATTTTTGGAATATTAATTTGGAAAAGTAGTGGTGGTATTAATGGTAACCGTTGTAGCTTTCTTAGCTTTGTGTTAGTGTTTAGAGATCTCTCCTAGAAGTGGTACGGGTTTTTATTCCTTTGCTCTTCAGTTGAAGTAGCTGACGGTAACAATTGTTATCCTTTATACTATGTGTCTTTGACTTAACCATAATAACAATTTATTTTGACTCCCATTTTAGGGTGAGTTTGAAGGATTGGCAAATGCTGAAGCTTGGGTAAATGATCCAGCAAGATTTAGTAGAGTTTTCTTAGTCTTGTGAAAAATGTTAGTGGTTTGACCCTTGCCTAAGGCTGCTGCCTGAGGAACTTACTTCTGTTACCAAACCATAACCCTTTGCCAAATGGGGCATTGACCTGATCAGCCCTTTTCTGAATTCCCAAGGCCAAATAAAGTATGTGGTGGTGGCAATCGATTATTATACAAAATGGTTATAAGCCGAGCCGTTATCCAGGATAGTATAGAAAAATATCATTTTTCAGTTTGAAATACCAAACAAGATTGTGTCTGACCACGGGATGCAATTCGACAGTGCCAAGTTTAAAATTTTTTGCAATAATTTTGGTATCTTGAAGACCTTCTCAATGCTGGCTCATCCTCAGAGTAATGGCCATGTTGTGGCGGTCAACAAAACTATCAAACAAACTCTTAAGAAGAAGCTGTCAAATTAAAAAGAAGTTGGGTAGATGAGCTGCCACTTGTGCTCTGGTCATACCGAAAAAGCTTCAAGATGACCATAGGAGAAACACCTTTTTCACTCTGCTACGGAGTAGATGCAGTGGTCCCAGTTGAGATGACCTTCCCAACTTACTGAATAGAAAACTTTGATGAAGCCTCAAATGACAAGCTGCTTGCTCTTGAAACTGATATCCTTGAAGAAAGACAAAATTGGGCCCAAGTCTGAGCAACCATACTCCAACAAACATATGCTCGGTACTACAATAGCAAAGTCAAGTTGCGCCACTTTATCAGGGGTGACTTAGTCCTTCACTATGTTTTTCTAAACACAAAGGAGCCCCACACTGGTGTGTTCAGTCTTAACTAGAAAGGAACTTACCGAGTTCAAGGAACAATAAAACCTAGAGTTTATGATCTGGAGACTTTAGAGAGATATTATGCATAAACAATCCTTGGAATGCCAAGCACCTTTGGATATATTATGTTTTTTTTTTCATTTGCAAACATGTAATGAATGATCAAGTTTCTTAATAAAATAACTCCTTTTTGAGCATATATTGGTCTTTTATGTTCAAAGTTTGGCATTCTTCAGGATTTAGGGTTAAGCAAATAGACTCGTCTTAAGTTAAGCTCGGTAAGCTCCAAGTCTATAAATAAGCAATCAAAGGTTGGAACAAAGACTGACCACACAATCACCCCCTTTGCCTTTCTGGGTGCTACTCGGTGATTGATTACCTTGGGCACAAGGCTTTGCAGGAGATTTTCCCAGAGCCTTTACTGACTCCCCAGTCGAGCCCTTACCCCTTTTTGTTGTCTTTCAATGCGCCTCAGCGCCGATGAAAATTCTGGGCTTTTTGCTGACCATGTATACAAAACAAAACACAAAAGAGTTAGAGAATTTTTTTAGTAAAAACTAAAATGTTACTATCGAGCACACTTACCCCTGGTAGTTCCCGTGTTCTCATCTAACTCTTCGAGCTCAATGATCTATATTGATTTCCTTTTTAAGGAACCTTGCTTGGCCATGGGCCCCTCTAATCTCTCTTGTCGAGCAGTTGATCTCCTTCTTTCCAAAGGAGACTGCTCGGAGGCGACCCCTTTTTCTACCCCTTGTATGCCCTAAATAGCTGAGGAAGCGAGAGCTTCATCCCGAGCAACCACTGCTCGGAGGGGTTGGACCTAAATAGCCAAGAGGGCACGAATAAAGATAGTGTCATCTACCTTTTGAAGCCTTAGAATCCAAGGCTGAACTGGTCGAATCAGGCACAAGCTAGCATTGTACATACCTGTTTGGGTGACGAGCAGCTCTTGGCTCTTACTCCAGTCTTTCAATTCCCAAGCCTTCACAAGCTTTGAACTAAGCATGTAGCTAAGCTCCTGTTAGACCCAAGAAGCTGCCCCTTAAATAGTGGCCGAGAAAATTTCATTTGGCCAAATAGTCTCGCCAGGTGCTGCTCACCAATTTCCACTTACCTAAAACCAATGGTTTTTCCAAAACTTATTGCAAGTTGGGAGATCGATGATAAGCTATGGCAACCTCTGAATAGCTATATAAAAGAACATGTAGGACGATGTCGCACTAGAGGAGTTGGGGTGGCTCTTCAACTAGAGCAAATGTTTGAGCTCGGCCGATGTTGGCTCCTCAATGCTTAGCAAGTTATTCAAGATCGCTCACCCGATCAACAATCGGTAAACATTAGGGTTAAGTTGAAGCAGAGACACGTTTAGAGCATTTAGCATCCACCTATGAAAGCCTCATAGCGGCAATCTCATACCAATATCAAAGCTGTCTAAGCACACTGCAACCCAGTCTTCAAGGGGTTGGCTAAGACGACAATAGGGGATAGGCAAGTGGAACTTGATGTCATTAGGGATCTTAAAGGTTTCGACGAGCTTGAGCAGCTGATCATCCTTTACCGTTGACTGGTAGATGTCAACTTCTATCCTTGCCACTGGCAGCTCCCTCCTCCGATCAGCTCTCCTCATAAGCAGAGTCATCAGTAACTTCCCTTCTCTCCTCAACTCCTCTTCTTGCCTCCTAGTCTCTTCGTACATCCTAGCCACCTGGGCACTAAGCCCAGCAATGGTGGCCTGGTCGATCCTACTAGTTTTGGGCCAAGCAGAGCTATTTACACCGACATTAGTTTGACAATGAGTTTCAAGCTAGTCGCCCCTTCTCCTTGTTGTGGTCGCCTCTCTTTCTCTCTCTCTTTATTCCTCTCACTTTCACAGTTATAATACTTATGCCATCTTCACTACTATCTCTAATACCTGCTATTGTGAAAGTGTTGTAATCCATAGTAGGGGTTTACCTAGCAATCCTGGACATAATCCTAAATGTGTCACTAGAACTGGTATAAAAAAGTAAAACGAGTCCGAAGACCCATTTGTATACTCATAGTGGGAGCGATTCTCACTATCCTCTAAAGAATACATGACTTGAAAATATAGTGGAAAAACGAAAAATAGATGATGAAAAACAAAAAAAACAAAAAGCTATGGAATCAGAGTAAAAGAATTGCACGAAATGGTGGAATGCTCTCAAATGGAGTTTTCCTCAGACAAAGATGAAGAAAATGAAGTGAGAAAAATACTTTGAAATGGGGATTTATAGGCTCAAAGTCCGATCTGGACCGTCCAAATCATCCTTATCGCACAGTCAAGAACACTTCAGCATCAGATCACAATCCAAGCCGACCAGATTGCACCAATCTAACTGCTAGGGATTGGCACACCCTTTCCACTTCTCGACATATGAAAAACCCTAAAACAATGATAACCTACAAAGAATTTTCCTTATGGCTGTTGCTATGACTTGCATACCTCAAAACCCCGAACTCGACCAGGGTATTCCTTATTGGGTAAAACCGCCTCGAGGATGTCATTATTAGGAGGATGTGGAATAAACTCACCCACGGAGGTTCTTTGAGTAAGTGATTCCTACAAAACTCAATCACTGTTAACATAAATTCTCAAATACAATATTAAAATTAATTCATACACTCTAAATTTGAGAAACTTACGATCTCTTCGCTTATTCTTTGTGTCGCCTCATTGCTATACCTTCCATGCTTATCTCTGTGAAAACAGAACCACACCTGTGATCGGTCGTAATTCTCTCCGTACTCTGCGATCTACAAGTACATAAAATTAATTAGAATGAAAATGAATACGGTTAATGATATAGAATTCAAATAAAAGAGGAATGCACTCTTACCATTGCAGGCTCTATGCCGACATAACCGGCACGCCCTGTGAGATGAGGATGTTGAGCCTCCTTTTGGTTATTTTTATTTGTCTTCCACAACGCCATACCCTCATCAGAAGTCCGCTACTTGACAAAGCAGTCCACTCTTCCTAAGTAACGACATCTGCATACTTCTCGGGCGGATGGTCGAGTAGGTTGGCCACATGTACATGATCACATGCTATCCTAGTTTTCCATTGGCCCCAATACTTGCCCACATCATGTATTATCGCCTTTCTGTGGCGCCTATAATTGTCTAGGTCAAAACCCATCCACAAATACAATAAAAATAAAATGGTAGATTTGCAAGACATTAAAAAATTAATAGAATATTTATATTCAATTTTGGATAGAAATAACAGTAAACTTATATTTAAATCGTCCCATATTTTGTTTTTGATCTCAACGGGTACTTGATTCCAATTCTTTATTGCTATACTTGCGTATGAACGTACCCATACACTTACATTTAATAAATGATCATTAATTATTATATATTGAAAGTTAATAAAAAATTAGAAAATACACATAATAATTTGAATCATCATACCTACGTAACTCACGAATTGTGCTCTATTTGGTCCAATTGCTGACTCGACCTCGTTGAAATGTATTTCTAAATGATTTTGATGAATTTTTGTTTGTTAACCTAGTCATCGTAGTCACGCCATGTGTACCCTTTTTTCCTTCTCCTACCATACCTGAAAATAATTTGAAATTCGTAACTCTCGTCAATTTAAATTATCTAAATTTCGACAGAGTTTCCCCATAAAATATAACTAACCTCTTGCAAATATAATACAAAAATACATTTACAAATACATCCAGTTCACAAGGATACTTTAATTTCTCAAATTTAACAATTATTTTCAATAAAACCCCCAAAAATTATTTTCTTCAAATTAAATCGATTACAATCAAATTTCATAAAATTAATTACTCTACAAGAATACCCAGAACATATTTAATGATAATTAATCAATAACAAGGACACTCAATCAAAAAATTAGCATGCATTTGAAGATTTCATAAATAAAAAAAATAAAAAAATAAAAACCCTAATTTCACCAATTTCAATCAATTAAGCACAAGACTCAAAAAAAAATTTAAATCCAATCTATAAAAATGATTACCCATAACATTTTAAGCAATAATGTAACAATAAAATAACATTTCACCATCAATTTCTTGCTAAACTTCAAAAAATCTCAAAACAACAAAAAATTAAGAAAAAATCAAAAACAAATTATACCTTGGTTGTTGTAGGGCGAAACCCACATAACAAATGCTTAAAAATCGATTATATAGATTACCGAAATTTGGTGGGGGGGGGGAAGAAAAATCACCAGAGCAGAGAAAGTTTGAGGGTTTTGGCCGAAATGAAGAACCAAATCACGAAATGGCTGTTCTGTAGACATTTTCCGGGACAAGTCACGAAAAGTCACTTAACACGCGTTTTAATTATCGTTGGACCAATTGCGAGAGACATACGTGGACCCTTCGCAAAAAGTACTTTCCAAGACCCGTCGTGAAAAGTTACATGACAACATTCGACCAATTGCAAGGGACATACGTAGACTCCTCGCAAAAAGTTCCACATTGCCTTTTTTTTTTATTAATTTTAATTAAAAAAATAAAATAAATCCTCTTCGTTTTTGCTATCTTATATTGTATTTTTTTGTAGTAGTGAATTAACAGCTCATGTGCACTCTCACTTAATTTCAAATTTATTGAGTGAAATTAATTCGAATTGCAACTTTAAAAATTATTACTTTCATCTTCATCCCTTGACCTTCTCCATTCCTTCCTATTTTATCCATCATTTCTACTCTACATCCCTCCTACCAAACCGTAAGATTTAATAATCACTTCAAATTTTACCAATATCTTGCAATTCAAAGTAGATTAAAAATATATATATATATATATATATATACTCAATGTTTGAATACGGAATGCAAAAAATCTTTTGGATTTAACCTTATCATCATACTCGTAAGGATGAAGAAGCTGCCTGCTTGATCAAATTTTCTTTCCATTAATTTCATCTACCTTTCAAGTTTCAACCACTAATTTTAAGTCTAAACTTCTTTTATTTTCTTTCTTTGTTCACCCATATATGATAGTACAGTCATAAATCCAATTTTTTAGTTATAAATTAATGTATATTTTTCTATTTCTTTTCTATCAAGATATCATGCAATTTTTTTCAATTATTTTTTTTTATTAATAATAGAATCTTGCCTTAATATACAGTATCTATTGCTTAAAAATAATTTTCTATTTATTTATAGGGTTTATGGATTTATTTAAAAGTTATTAGAGAAACTATAGACTTCAATAAAATTTATATTAATTTTTTTGTTCTTCTATTTTACGCTTCATTTTTTATTTTTAATTTTTTTTTCATCAAGGAACTACTTATCTAATTGTATAAATATGAAATATATATGTTTAACAAAACTCATAAATTGGACCACAAATTTAAAGGATCAAATGTAAATCTCACAATTTTACCAAAAAAAAAAAAAGTAAATCTCACAAATTTAAAAAATTGAAATGAAGTTTTTGAAATTAAGTTGATAATGCATGTAGTTTTATAACTAAGTTCTGGGCTCAAGAATTATGAAAATTATCACGATATTGAAAGACAGTTTCATATGCATATTTAAGGTCACAATCCTATAATTAAGTGGGAATTTGAGAAATGTCAGTAAAAGTAGTCCAATATTAATATATTGCAAAGAAAAACCATAGAAAAGCCAAACCTCTCACAAATAGGCGACACATATATAATTTTTTGTCACCCATATATAGATACTACTAAAACGAAGGCAGTTCTAGCTAGTAGTACTGAAAGTGATGTTGAGCAAATTTGAATAGGAGAACGAAGAAACGAATGAATTTGAGGCGTAATTGATTGTTATTTTTAAGGTTTTATTTATCCCCACTCATTAAATTTGTTATAGGATTGCAAATGACAAATTACCTCCAAGATATAATAAATCCAAGAATCTCGCAAAGTAACAATCTCATAGAATTCACAAAACACTCAATAAACTGATTTATAGAAATAGAAAAAATGAATTATATCATAATAGAGAAGTAAATTTGGTATCTATTTATAGATTTTGAGATGTGTCTTTTCATTAATTACACTTATTCATTAAAATGTATCTTTTCCAACATATATCTTTTTCATCACAAAGAACCTACTCCTAATTGGTATATTTTCATCAAAAGATATGTATTCAATAGATGTACCTTTTGAAATGAATAAATGTGTATATTGGTTTTAACACATGCTATAATATATTAAATAATAAGATTAAATTCAATATATTACAATCTCACCGATAATCCCCCATTAGATTGTAATATTTCCACAACCAAAAAAAGAGTCTATAGAGGCGACAAAAGTCGTCGCTAAAAGACTAGAAGTCGTCGCTATAAATTTATTGAGACGACAAAGTTGTCGCTATATGTCGTCGCAATAGATCCGTGCCTAATAGTCTATCGTCGCTAAATTTTGGAACCTATAGCGACGACAAATATTGTCTCTATAGATGTCTAACAGTCCGTGCCCTTAGCCGCCTTATAGCGACGACATCTTGTTGTCGCTAAATTTCGAAACCTATAGCGACGACAAATGTCGTCTCTATAGAGGTCTAACCGTCTATGGCCTTAGCCCTTATAAAAATGTCGTCGCTGAAAGTTTGATATTTACAGACGACAATTTCTATTGCGACGATATTTTGTCACCGCTAAAGGCCATTTAAAAAAAAATTAAATTACATTATTTAAATAATAATAATAATATTATTATTATTTAAATAAAAGTAATATAATTAATATTATTTAAATAATAATAATATTATTTATTATGTAAATTTAAATTACATTAGTTAAATAATAATAATATAATTAATATTAATAATGTTATTATTATAAATATTATTAATTTATACTAATAATATAAATATGAAGCGAACTACTGAAATTAGGCTTGATTTGAAGCGGGATTAGTAAGTTCCATTCTTGAGTA
>WUAT03414393.1:0-10099 GCA_010015005.3 Ulmus americana
GAAGTTTTCACGGTGGAATGCAAGAAATTTAAGATTTTCGATAAACAAGATCATTAATTGGGAAAAAGAAGTTCACATAATGAGAAAAAGAAGTTCTTAAAGTCGAAGAAAAGTTCATTGATATCTCTTCTTTTTTTCTTTCTTTTTTGAAATTCGTTGATAGTAGTTATCTTTATAATGGTGTTTGGTAAAATACGATAGAAAAAGAGGAAGAAAATAATAACAAATATGTTAGGGGATAATTTCACCAAGGGACATACAAGTCATCTTTCATAAAAATGATTAACCAATAATCGAGTTCCAGAATTTCACCAATGCCTAATGGCAGAGGGGACATACAAGTCATTTTTTAGTAAAATGATTAGCCCAGATTCGAGTTCTAGAATTTCACCAAGGCCTAACTGTGAAATCCCGAAAATCCATATCATTAGTCTCTGTAATTGAATTTTACAGCAATGTCGTACTAGTGTTGATGCTTTGAATTCGTAAAATTATTACGAATATTATTGTTATATTGATTTCATACAAATTGACATGTCATGGGTTCTATTGCAGATTAAATAAGAAATAAAGTATTAAAGCATCAAACGAGAAATTAAAATGGGAATTACAGAAATTGTATTGTGGCTTATTAAGTGTATATATTTGTATAAGTCTAAATTTGTGAGTCTATATGTTGAACAAATTTAAATAGACAGTATATGATTAAATTGAATTGAATTTGGAATCGAGATTACATGCATTAGAGTGGAGGACTGATTTAATTAAATAGCAATGATAAGAATTTTGAAGGAATTAATTTGGGAATTTTAAAGGAATTAAGTCATAAAGGATGGAATAAATAAAAAAATACAATGAAAAAAATTAGAATAAAAAAAGGGGGGTTTTGGGTGGTTCAGGCCAGGGTCTAGGCCAGGAGCCTAGGCCATCTAGCCATGGCCACCCCAGCCTCACCCCGCAGCTCATAGCAAGGCAGATGCACAAGCTCTAGCTGGGACAAACCTAGCCAAAACAACATGCTTAGCAGGCTTGTTACAAAACCAAGCCTAGCCCCACATCAAGCTAAGTCCCCTGCATCAAACCAAGCACCCCACATCGAATCCTTAGGCCTTTCGGCCACTGCTCGTGCACTCGTAAGCAACGAGGCCACGCTCATAGGAAGCTACCTCATGGTGCATGCCTCGACAAGCTATACGCGCAAGAAGCATTTCCACATCATGCGCCTCAGAAGGTCATGCACATAGGATGTAGCCACAGGGTTCATGGCTCAGCAAGGATCTTGCCCAGTTGTGTGCTGGAAGCTATAGTGCGGCTCATGTTCCAGCAGGCCCTTCCAGCCGAGGCATCCAGGTCAGTCTCTCAGCCGGCCACACACATAAGCCACTTGGCAAGGCATGTGTGCAAGCATCACCACTTCCAACCCAATCACCATACAATTTTTCTGGTTGGAGCAAACCATGAGGCCTATGCAAGGGCCTTCCGGCCAGGATACCAAGCTCCAGTCCAGGCAAGGACCCTTCTAGATTGATGGAACCGCACCCGAGCTAGGGTGGCCATCTAGCTACACGGGTGACTCCGCCGTCCCTTCTAGATGAGGTGACATTCTGGGCCAGGGTGGTCTGTCTCCAAAAAGTTCTCTTGCCAGCTACATTCCCAAAACAAACTAAGCAATCTAAGGGGCACAACAAGGCCTTTCGGCTAGCCTTCCTTTCAGCCCAACCCAAGGACCATCTGGACCAAGTTGTTGTACTATAGCTAGTCTCCCTTCCAGTCAGGACACTCTACTTGTAGGCTTAGGTATGTCTCCCGGCCAAGTGGTAAACCAAACCTCTCTTGCCGGCCAGGCAATGCACTCAAGCATTACTTCATGCACCCAACTTACCCAGGAATACCCATCCCTTAGCCAACATGTGCTAAATTTATACTTGGCAGGAAGCCAAATTGAGACAAAATACATATCTTCTTCCTGCCTTCCTAGAATAATTAGCCACTGGAAAAGAGAGTGGAAATACATGTGTCAGTCATTCAAACCATCACCGACTCCACCTCTTATTAGGTGTCAAACTAAGCTTTATTTGACTTTCCACTACCTCTTTTTCAGCCAATAAGAACAGAGATTAATAATTTAATCTCAATAAAGTTCCCCTATAAATACATCAACTTAGAGAGAAGGAGAGCTTGTTGCTCAAAGCATTCCCACACTTCCTCTCTTCCTTCCTCTCTTTGCCGACAAGAGCAAACCAAGAACATAAGGGGGCTGTTTTTGCTTTCCAATCCGATTTCATCTTAGGATTTGCAATCCAATTCTCAATCATGATTTAAGTAATAAGATATTTCTTAAAAATTCATTTTTTAGAAAACTCATCAACTTTGTTCATGTTGGCCCTGTGTCGTACCAGTGCGCACAAACAAAGGGGAATCGGAGGGAGCTACCCTCTGATATCACCCACATTCTCATACTTATCTTCATGTATTCCCTTGGGTAGGAAAATTACCTCCCTTAGGTCAGAGGGTTGATACGACATCTTAAAAAAAATTCATAAAAACTTGTTTTATTAATCGTAAAAACGTAGTTCCATAAAAAAAAAGTTCATAAACGTGGAATTCATAACACATAAACAATTAATCACATGTAATCATTACACTCAACATCATACTTTATATATTCATGTTACAGTAAGTTATACTTACTTGGAGCACGTCACTAGCAGCTAAATTTCCTTCTTAGTTCTAGTTGGTTGAAGAGTTGATTAGGGTACTCCAACAATTAGTATTCAATTCTACTTGTTAAAATACTAAAAATTACCCTTAACTAACATCTGTATAATTTAATGACCTTACTTACTGAATTGTTGATTAAGTTTGATTATTACTAAGGGTTAAGAATAATTAAATTCTTATTATATCTTTATTTATTTATTTACTTTCTTGATTGAGTTTAATATTCTTACCCAATTTAAGACGATTAGCTTGACAATTATGTTGTTTGGTTTAAGATTAATTAACATCTTGAGTGTAGTTGATTACGTAGGTAGTTAAGACTTTAGAATAACTTTAATTATTTTCTTGAAGTTAATTAAATACTTATTTATTAAGAGTTTTTAATTTATTTTTAGTATTAATTATTTCTTTAATCTTTTTATAGCTAGATTAGTTTAGGGTTAATATTTTCTTTTTAATAAATTCATTTATGTAAAAATAATTCCACACTAAGAATATTAATCTTTATTTGATTCAATTTAAAGTTTTATATTTGTTACCACAATTTTTGAAAACTTTTCATCTAAAATTATTTTTCCCTAAATCTGCCCAATTGAACCTTTGTTACTTAAAACATTTATATCTAATTCATTTTACGACCAAATGATATGAAACCAATTTTAAAAATTCCATAATTTCCAAAAGATCATTCTGTAAAGTTTTTAGTTCTAGTTCATTGTCCAGTAATTATAATTTATTACATCTTTGACTTGAAATTTTATACACATTACAGGTAGACCTTTAAGTCTTAAAAATATGTTTTCTTACTCATTTCAAACCCAAATTACCTCAAACCGGTTTTAAACTTTCAATAACACATATAAAGATGTATGGTTAAAATTTGAATTCTAGATCTAGTTAAAATCATAATGTATTTTACAACTTTTGACCCAATTTCAATTTATTTTTCAGATCCGACCTCTTAAAATAAAAATTTTATTTAAAAATCCATTTAACTTTTAAAAACTTTAAAATTTTCTAGATATCTTCCTAAAAATGTAAAATAGGCTCTTTAGTTTTATCAGGTTCTAAAAATTACCCAAACACTTATAAGTTTTATGTTTTTTCCTCATTTGAAATTTGTTTTCCAGATTCGCACAAAACATTTCAAAATACAACAAAAATTCACAGTACTTAACTTAACATCTTAAACATTATTCCCATAAATTTTCATGTTCAGAAAATATCAGTAGGTTTGTGAACTTGTACGTATTTACCCCTGTTTCATTTTAGTTCCAAATTTGACTATTTTAGAGTTTGTTAATAAAGATGGTGACTAATAATTTCTTATATGCCTTAATATTTTACATCTTAATGTGTTTGAACATTAAAAATGTTTACCATATAAAAATTAAATTTTTAGACCATAATATCTCATATTACTCCCTTTTTAAAAATTTAATCATTCTAAGATCATGAAAGATGTTATCTTTATACTTCTAGCGAGTAGATTGGTTTGAGAAGGTTTGTTTGAAAGCTAGATCTTGTTCCTCTTGTGATTGGTAAAATCAAGTTAGAATATGATTTTTAACATACTCTTTACCAAAATAATGAAGAATCTAAAAGAGAAAAACACTAGGAATAGAAGTGTTCATTTTACCTTGTATGAGTTGAGTAGAAGAAAACAACAAGGTACTTCTTGTGGAAACTCAATTGCAACAATGGAAGAACAAGAGAGAGAGGAAAAATAGGTTTTTCTCTCCTTTCGTTCTTCTTTGAGCTTCTTGAGTACTTGAGCTCTAAAAGAAGAATGAGGCTATTTGTGAGGCTAATAGAGGATGAAGATGAAGTGTTTGGTGGAGTGAAATTGAGAGAGTTTGTAAGTGTTCTTGTTTTTTGATGGATTGTTTTGAGAGGTGTTGGGGTTGAATTTATAGTAGTTTTCTTGGAGAACATAATTATTATCACCCTTTAGATTTTTTGATTTGAGATTTTCTTTTGGAAAATTTTCTTTATCTTCTCTTATCATTTTCAAAAGTGATCTCATGCCAACTTAAAAAAAGAAGAAAATGACAATAATTTACTTGTTTCATTTTATTTTTATTTTTATTTCTAAAGGGGCGTAAAATTTGTGAGAGAATGGAAATAAAACCAATTTGCATAATTGGTTTACTTGACATCAACTTTTCCCAAAATTTAAGGGTTCTTGTTTCTCAAATTTCATCAAATTCTTGATTGATATTTATTTTCCTTTCAAAAGGACACTTGTCTTAAATCATTTTCATTGGATTCTCTTTTGATTATTTTTTATCATGTAAATTTTAAAAACTGTAAATTGAAAGAAAATGATTTTTCATAGGATTCTCTTTTGATTGATTTTTGATAATGTAAATTTTTATTTTCAAAAATAAAAATTTTATTTATCAACTTGTTTCAACACTTGGCCAATTTTGTTTAGACCAAATATTTAACCAATTCAAGTTTTCCTAAGATTCTATGTTTGTTAAATTAGGATTTATTAGTTTGGAAAAACATCTTTTGTAGTCTTCAATCTAGACCATTGGATTATTTCATGATCACATCTTGACCATTCATTCAAGATCAAAGATATTACCTATTTGACATTAAATTTTCTTTTTGACATTTTAAATCCAAATAGTTATTTTCTACAAAATGATAATCTTGCCCCTCTAAGACTAGAAAGTCAACATTTTATTTGACTTCAAATCCTACTCTTAGGATTATGATTTGATTAAATCATGGCCCTTAATTTTACATACCTTAGTGTTTTAGAATTATATCAATTTCTATACTAGGATTCTTATCTACATTAGCTATTCATTTATTATTTATTTTAATGTATTTTAAATTACTAATTTTAGGTTTTAATTCCTTATATGTGTTTACAAAATATTTTCATTTATTTTGGAAACCTTCTTCAAGTTATTCCTCAAATATTCAACAATTAATTCATGCTATGACTATCATAATCATCATAATATATTCACACAAACCATGCACAAAATTCATAGAAATAATCTACACATTCAAATCTTAAAATGCTTATGTGAAAATCTTGGGTTTTAGATATCGTATCACTTAGGGTTAGTGGATCACCTTTATTGTTATTAGAGATTACTACTAAAGCATCGCCAATTCCCATATAACAATCCAATTGTCTAACAACCCTACCATTACAGTGCAACGAAATCAGATGTGCTTCTATTTGTGTGGTCTCACTTCTTACGACTTGTTGACCAACAATTGTCATATCATTTTAATCCTTAGTTGGACCACCAATCTCATCGGTCTCTAACTCTTCCAACCCGACTTTGTTGTTTGTTTTGTGATTTCTAATGTGATCATCCTCAAGAAATCTAGTATTTGTTGATACAAATACTTTGTTCTCTTTTGGACTATAAAAGAAACCACCTTTCATTTCTTTTGGCTATCCTATAAATAAGCACCACTCCTTACATGATTCCAACTTAGCAACCTTAGCCTTTTCCACATGGGCCTGACACCCCTAAATTCGGATATGACTCAAACTCGATTTGTGGTCTTCCCATAATTCGAATGGTGTCTTAGGTATAGATTTTGATGGAACCCTATTTATAAAATAAAAACAAAAACAAAACAAAAACAACAGTTTGTAGCGTATATTGTTGGTTGTTAATTAATATAAACGAAATAATGTAACGGAAAGGAATTTAAATTTTTTATAACAACCTATAGAATCATCAAACATAAGATAATAAACAAATAATCACCAAACGAGTTTTTGATATTTACCTTTGTAGACACAGTAAATCAAAAACTCTCCTTCCTTTATTCTTTGACCCACAAACATCCTCGCTATATGATCCTATCTCTGCAGAATCTATACCAGTCGATCTTCTCTGTTATTCATATTTTCAAGGAGAAATAGGTGTGTGGGCACCTTGATCTAAACTAGAACTCACAAATAATAGATGGACTTTTGGGTATTCTTTTCTCTCAATTTTTAGAACTCTTCTAAAAAAAACTCTAAAAACACTCACACTAACAAAGAATGATTCATCATCAATATTCTAGACTTGACTTAGGATATTTATAACACTAGGACTTTCATCTAATGAAAAATCCTAGTCTATCAATAATTGCCCTTTAGTCAATCTTCAATAGAATTATAGATTCCTAGGTAATCTGCAATTGCACACTATCTCATTTAAAAAGATATGTCACATATCCACATGCTATTGATTAATTATCCACCAATAATTTAAACTCTTTAAATTAATAGGATAAATAAATACTATAACTAACTCAAACTGTAGACCTTCTCGGTAAAACAGATCAAACTTATTATTATCAAAATGATTTGAGCTATTTCAATTGGGCTCCTTCATTAACCAATATAGATATCGGTTAGTAGGGGTGTTCGCGGTCGGTTTGGTTCGGTTATTTGTCAAAAAAATTATCCAAACCAAACTAGCTTGAAAGATTGGTTCGGTTTGGTTCGGTAGAAATTGCTATAGAAAAACCAAACCAAACCAAACCATACATGATTGGTTCGGTTTGGTTCGGTATAATCGGTAGAATGGGCTTAGTTTTGTAAGATTGTATTGGGCTTAGTTTTCTTTTCTTAATTTATTATTGGGCTTAGTTTTGTAAGATTATATTGAGTTTTTATTTTAGATATTATATTGAGTCTTTAAAGTTTTATTTTAAAAGATTGGGCTTTTAAATGTTTGATTTATATATATAATTATATTTTAAAATATACAAAATACCATTGGTTTGGTTTGGTTCGGTTTGGTTCGGTAATAAACACAAAAATTTATACCGAACCGAATCAATTAAAATTGAAAAAAAAATTCCATACCGAACTAATTAAACACAAATAATTAAACCCAACCGTATGATTCGATTCGATTTGATCGGTTTCGTCGGTTTGTTCAGAATTATGAACACCCCTATTCGTGGGTGAGTTTTCAAGAGAATAATGATATATATTGGTAAATGGGAGAAGACTTTTGGCTTGGAAGAAGAGGTGGGACCGGTGGTGTGTATTGATAGGGAGCTAGTATATTGGTGAGTGGGAAAAAGTAACTTTGGGTTTTCTTAAGGGAAATAGGTGTGGGGCCGAAGAGTAAAGTTTGTAGCAACATATGTAGATGATTTTGAGATGATGTGAGGTGGGATTGGCGTAGTAATGGTTAAGGATGTGAGAGAATGACTTTTGGGTAGAAAGGAGTTTGGCTTTGGGATTGTATGTGGTGTGATGCTTGTAGTGTGCATGCATGTGTAGTGGAAAAAGGTTGTGTGGCAATGAGAAGATCCCCCATTTATATAGCATTTTGATCTTTCCAATGACATCATCTGGATGACATCAAATGGGGAATAGGAATTTATTTATGAGGACCTCGAAGTGGCCTTTAGAACTTTACTATTAAAGACCTTAATATTGTTTTATTACATAAAAGGTTTTGATTTTCTATTTTTGACCTCTTTGACTTTTTTGGGTTTTATTTTGACAGAATTAATATTTTTGGTATTATTAGAGGAAACACAACTAAACTGCATTATCAATATACTTTTTTTCACGTGATTGTTTAATAACATATCGTTTTAGAATCACCCCTAAACAGATTGATTGACTCAAGAAAACAATAATCCTTGTCTTGTTCAGTTTTCTTGTAAATTTGTGATTGAGTATTCTTTTATCCACCAAAGAAAATACAAAAGCTTTGAAAGACGATAAAACTGAACCACATTCATTGTTAGCACAAGGCATTTTAAATCCTTGTTTAGCTTAGTATGATGTATACTAGTAGCTTTGAATTATACTAGTGGGGGATAGTAATAGAAAAAATGAACACAAGAGGCATTTAGACCTTGTCGTATGGCAAACATAAAATTCTATTAGTAATGTATTAATGTGATAATTTTTAAATACCTTTTTTTTTTCGAGCATTGAATAAATTATAAAAAAATTTAAGAAGTATTTTAATTTAATTTAATTTAATTTTTATTATTATTGATTTGGAAACCTAATAAAAAATGACTACATTATCAGATAATTCAAAGGTTGAATACAGAGTATTTTTTTAGTATTATAAGTCGCTGTGTCTAAATCACCTCTTAAAAAAAGTCTTTAGTGTGCAGATATTTATATCAAAAGCCGTCCATTAGAAAAATGGCACAAAATACCAACCACGTGTTGAATGTTAACTTGCTAAAGCAAAGCTAAACTGTGAACCCAATAACTAACCTTAAATAATTCTCCAACAAGACAAAGTACCCACTGTCCAAGATATTTCTATTTTTTTTTTTTTTTGGTAAAGCTTCGATGCTCCAATGAAATGGATATGGATATGGATAATTGTTGGGATCCATAACTTCAAAATGATGGGAGAGCAATTACCACTTAAATGCCCCGGCCACAAGAAAAGAAAAGTTTCAATAGCCGCCTCCCTACTCAATTGGCAGAATAGTATTATCATTATTTGAATAAAATTTATATTTTAAATAGTTAAACAGAATTTTTATTTAAATAATTTAAATAAAGATAATAAATATTTTTTTTATAAAATTTGAATCATATTTAAATAAAAAAAAATAAAGAAAACTCAACAAATATTATTTGTTTTAAAATTTGAATACAAAATTTATTTTAAATTATTTTAAAAAAACATTAATTTTATTTTTTTAATTACCTGTTCTATATAGAATTTTTGTAATTTACAAAAAAAATGCGTTTTTTTTTCATATTCTAATAATTTTACTATTATATTTTCTTCAATATCCCCACCACTTTTTACATCATCCAATATATTTAATTATTTCATACACTAATTCTCACTACCTTTTATATTATGGTATTAATATTACACCACATTTTACATTATCTAACATATTTAATCATTTCATACACTTACCTCCATCATCTTTTACATTATATTATTAATATCCACATTTCTTTTACATAAAATTATTTTTTAATCTTGTGGACCCCAATTATTTTTACCAAAAATATTAAAATCATGTTTAAAAACGTATCATGCTGATAGTCACAAAAATGTTGTTTTAAAAAAAATTATGTAGGAATGTTGATAGAAATATATAATTGAAATACGAACACAAGTGTACTAAAATTTACAAACCAAGATAAAACATTTTAAAATAGCTAAAATATAGAAAATTACGTAAATAAAAAAAAATCATGTAGGAATGTTAATAGAAATATGAAATTGAAATACAAATACAAATGTATTAAACCTTACAAATCAAGATAAAACGATTCAAAATAATTAAAATATAGAAAATTACGTAAATTAAAAAAAAACATGTAGGAATATAGATAGAAATATGAAATTGAAATACGAACACAAATATATTAAATTTTACAAATCAAGAT
>WUAT03414504.1:0-17138 GCA_010015005.3 Ulmus americana
CGTTCGAGATTTAAGAAACTTAGACTAACATACTAATAATATAAGTTTGGAAAATAAAACATAAAAACAAAACATATTTACTACAAGCAGTGTAGTAGATCTACGACATTAAATAATTGGTTTATTAGCACCATTGCCCCCTGAACTTATCCCGAATTGGCACATTGCCCCCTGTTTAATTTTTTTGGCCATTTGTTCCCCTTGAATTTCATTTTAGTGAGCATTTCAAACGGAACTGGTTACGGAACCAGTTTTCCGTCTATTTAAAATCCACGTGTCAATCATATGGTGTTTGCATAGGATATTTTTGGTATTTCATGAATTTATATTTTTAATACTAATTGGTTTTTTTTTTTTTTTGCTCTTTCTTCTTCCTTTTTCTTTCTCTCTTTTTTTCTTTCTTCTTCTTCCATGACCAGACCACCACCTCCGATCTACACCACCACCATCTTCACTTTCAACCCCCTTTGGAACGGCGACCGCGATTGTCATTTGCCCCGCACTTTCAACCCCTAATTTGAATCACCCAAAAGTTGATTCCTTCCTCAAATCCCCAAATCCCTTCCTCTTCGATTTGCCTTTTCTTCTCTCTCGATCCTCAATCTTCAGAGCCACCACCCCTTGCCTCGCTTGTTCCCGGCCGCCGTTGTGCCACCAAACCCAGTCATCGACTCGTTATTCTCCGGCGCTGAGATTCAGCGGTGGCTAGGAGCTTCGCAAGGGAAGCTTTTCCCTCTGACCCATTCGACCATACTGGTGACCCATGAAGGGGAAAGATCCCAGCCACTCTCCGGGTTGTAGGCCAGCCTCCGATCTAGGCTTGGCCTCTTAGTAGATGGCTGATTTTTCCCCCTTCCTTGGTTTGGTTGGTTGTTTTGATCTCTGTATGGTTCTGCTCGATTCGACTCGGTGGCTTACGCAGGATGGATTCCCGCCAACGAATCGGTTGTAGGCCGACCTCTGTTCGAGGCTGGGCCTCCCGATTATGGCTGGTTATCCCCCGTAACCACCGTGGACAATCTCCCTATGAGTTGGGTAAAGCCCTTGACTTCTCCCCTCTTTTACTTTGTGCATGATGATTTCTGAATATTCTGTGATATTGGTTCCTCCGTGAAGATTGTGAATGGGTTATGGGGAATTTTGTGTTGAATTTCTAGCGTTTGATGATGACACAAAATCGGAAAACCCATTTGGTTTTCTATCGTGTCTGAAAACTAATGAATTCTTGAGGTTTGGTTGTTGTGATTGCCTTTTGTTTTCTGCCTGTGTGAGAGTTGATAAACAGGGCATTGATTTAAGAATTCGGAGAAATATCTTATTATCCTGAATTTGGTTGTTGTGATTTTTTTTTCTTTCTGCATGTGAGAGTTGATAAATAGGGTCTTGAAGGTGAAGACACAGATGAAGGTGGTGGTGGAGAAACGGTGGGAGGAGAGCTTGAAAAATGGGTTGAAGGTGAAGATAGAGATGAAGGTGGTGGTGGTAGAGAAACGGTGGATGTCGGAGGTTTTATTGTCTTGGAAGAAGAAAGAGAGAAAAAAAAATCAGAGATAAAAATATTTGTGAAATACCAATAATACCCAGGGAAAATCTCATGTGATGAGCACGTGTATTCTAAATGGACGGAAAACTGGTTCCGTAACCAGTTCCGTTACAAATGCCCACTTTAGTGTAATTCAAGGGGAACAAATGGCCAAAAAAATTAAACAGGGGGCAATGTGCTAATTCGGGATAAGTTCAGGGGGCACTGGTGCCATTTACCCTAATAATAAAAACCCTCTCCTATTCCGGATGAATGATGTGGCGAAAACTGAGGCTAGGACTAAAAATCAAACAATAAACTTGGCTTCTTTCTATAATTGCCCTCTTCCTTGCCTTTGTGTCACTTTCTTCCCAGTTCATTTCCTCTCCGAAGCGGCGGAGGGGGTTCGTTTCTCGTTTTCTTTGGAAATGGAAGCACAAGCCCAGCCAATGGATTCCGATTTTCCTGGTATTTTTTTACTCTTAGCAATTATCAACTCTTACAAATTCTATACGTTTGTTACTGGTAATTGTTGCTGAAAAATCATAGGAAATAAAATTCAAAAATTAAAAATAAAATGATAATTGAACTGGGTTTTGTTTGGCAATGGAAATTTGAAAGAAAAATAGAGTTCCTAGTGGTTTAAGGAGAGCTAAGAACTGGGTTGCTCATTATCTTCCTATATTGAACTTGGGAGCCTAAAAATTTTGGATTTTTATATTTAAAGTTTTTGGAAATTATCCTGTCATTTAGCTCTAAAATACTTGGAATTTTCTGGGTTTTTTTTTTTTGGTTTGTTATTTGTGTTAACAATGTTCTTTACTTAATTATAGAGTCAAATCTTAGTGGAAATGAGGTGTTACTTGTTTATCAATTAACTGAAATTTGCTCCCTCTTTCAAATTTTTTAATTTAAGTTGCATTCTTTAATTTTTCTAAGTTATGCACTCGAAACTGATGGATATACATTAATACATACAATGTTGTTGTTTTTCTTCAGCTGTTTCGGATGAGCTCAAGCACCATGAATTAATTGCGGAAGGATTAGATTTTGATGAATGGACTTTGCTTATTTCAAGGATGGAGAAAACATTTCCTGTAAAGCCAATGAACACACTTAAAGGAATTGAATACTTGTTTTTCAATTCATTGTTCTTAGTGCTCTAAAATTTATTCTTGTTTTTATTTGAATTGAATTGATTATAACTGGAAAAGTTTCCCAGAGAACCACAACTTATCCGACTGGACTAGTCTGTCTACTTTACTGCTCAAATGGTGTTTTTTCGTGGCTATCATTGCAGGATAATATGGAGAAAATATGTTTAGTTTATGACTCCTTCTTGTCTGAGTTTCCTTTGTGCCATGGATACTGGAGGAGGTATACTGATCACCATAGACGCTTATGTGGACCTGAGAAGGTCGTTGAAATTTTTGAAAGAGCTGTTCAATCAGTGACGTATTCGGTTAGTCTGTGGGTTGACTACTGTAACTTCAGTATATCAGCTTTTGAGGATCTTTCTGATATACGAAGGTATTTGATATTATTATTATATAAGATCTTACGTGGTTTTTACATTTATGGGTTGTTATGAGATGAATATTTTATGCTTAAAATTTATCAGTTATATTAATATACTAATCTTGCTTCAGTAATTTTTATGTCACCAAACCTCTTATAAAATTCTTTTGAAGAAGAAAAGGAACCAAATCTGTGTAGTGTCCCATTCTAACTGTCGTTACATGGTGATGTTATTGTCTTAAATGGATGAGGTTTAAAGCAGTAGAAAAAGTTTCCCCTTTTCATCAATGATGCACCTATAATGGCTGATTTAGTTCATAAGTGTAAGATAGCATTAATGGATTTTCATGGAAATAGAGCATGTTCAGTATATATTGGAAATACATGTGGATAATCCATAGAAGATATTAAATTTTCAATTAATTTATAATTTCATATAATTAAATTTTTTGACAAAACAAGTCTGGAACTTGACTTTAACAAGGGCTTAGCTAGAGTTTCTAATAACATTTTAGACTTTCATCAATGTCCAATGGTTTTAGAAACCATTGTCATTCCGAGGCGTCGGTTTTTAACAGAGCTTGTGTTTATAGGTCAAGTTTGTCATTCTTTTGAGGTTTGGTTATTGAGTTAGGGTAAGGCAAATGCTGGTGGCACCATATGGAAAATTTTGCCAGAGTGCAAATGGCAGAAGATTTTACATGTGTGTGTTTGTACATTGTTGAGAAAATGCTGAATGATCACCATGTAGGTGTATATCTTGAAAATGTTTTTCCTTGTTAGTTTTCCTTTCTTTTTTCTTTCTTTTTTTTTTTTTTGTTTGAAAAAAAAAAAAAGGGAAAATAAATGTATTTAGAGTACTCACACATAAACAGTTTCATGTATTGTTAGTGGATTCTTAAGAATCTAGAAATCTTTCATTCTTGTATGTCAACTTCTAGTTTTGCCTGTCTATTTGCTTACTGAAGCCAAACCATACCCATCCAAAGTCAACTAATATTTTCCTCTTGGATTTTCTGACAGATTATTTAAAAGAGGAATTTCATTTGTTGGCAAGGATTACTCATGCCATACTTTGTGGGACAAATACATTGAATTTGAGTTATCTCAGCAGCAATGGAGTTCATTAGCTCACATTTACATTGAAGCTCTTAGATTCCCTACCAAGAAGCTGCATCGTTATTATGATAGGTATGATCTCATGCTGATACCCTGCATTACTTTGAAGTTTACAGAGGCTTTTTTTTATTTTATTTTAAGGGAGAACATCATTCTTAATGACAACTCAATGACAGACCTGAAATACATTATTGTCGGATTTACCAGTCCCCTTTGATGCTCTCATTTTTTTTTTTTTATATGTTGGAATTTACTACGCAAGAAAAAGTATTTATGGTTCTTCTTTTTTTGTTTTTTGGGTAGAGGTATTTCTGGCTTTTGTTTGTATCAAATTTTAGAAACATTGAAACAAGAAAAATAGTTTATAGAACCAACAGTAGATCTGCCTATTGCAAGATGCATTACCTTGTGAGTGGTATAATATATTTTTGAGGTAAAGACCTTAGTTGCAATTATTGTTCATGTATTACTAATATCTCTGCACTTAAGTTTTAATATTCTTCAATGCCTCCATTTACCCTTTGGGTGCTTTTGGGCATGATATTTTACCATGATTTATCTTTCCGTTCTTGTTTAAACATATATCTTATGTGACATTATGTGATAACTCTATTTTTCTTCAGTTTTAAAAAGTTGGCTGCCTTGTGCAACAAGGAGATGGGATGCCATAGCAATTCACCTGCAGATTTACAGTCAGAATCTTTGCTTGTTGATCAAATTACTAAATGTTTATCAAAAGATGAAATCGCTTGTCTTGTCAAAGACCTATTTGATCCATCTATCAGCTTAGAAAGATCAAAAGAACTACTGCAGAAATATCTAATTCTTGGAGAGCAATTATATCGGGCCGCATGTCAGCTGGATAAAAAAATTAGTGCTTTTGAGACCAATATACAGAGGTCTTACTTCCATGTCAAGTCTCTAGATGTTGATCAATTGGAAAATTGGCATCACTATCTGGACTTTGTTGAGCGGCAAGGGGATTTTGATTGGGTGTGTTTCTAATCAGTGTTAGGCTTACATGAAGTGCTTCTTTTGTATTCTGAACTTTCATGTATATTTGACATTCTTTTGTTATATCCGCTGTAGGTTGTTAAAACTTATGAGAGATGTTTGATACCCTGTGCTAATTACCCTGAGTTTTGGATGCGTTATGTGGAATTTGTGGAAATGAAGGGAGGAAGGGAGATTGCAAACTGGGCTCTCAAACGAGCTACACAAATTTTTGTTAAGGTATGTTGTCACCAGAGTCTGTCTTCATATACTTTCATCGATTTTGAATGATAATTTATTTTATGAAAACAATTAAGTTTATTAAAACTGAAAAATTACAGAAAAGTAATTTATTTTATGAAAACAATAAGTTTATTAAAACTGAAAAATTACAGAAAAGTGAGGACATCTCCTCAAAGCAGAAAATAACTAACATAACATTACAAAAAAAGAAAATGCCTAATAAAATTGACTTAGTAGTATTTATCAATCTTTCCTTGAGTCTTTGTGAGGACAACATGAGGACTGGCCGAATTGGCTAAATCATAATTCTTTCGTGTTTCTTTTTTCTTAAATAATACCTCGATGTATTTTGCATTAAGTACTATTCTGTGAGATTTGTTTATATCATGCTGAAGCTTGCTTTGCTTGATTGCTGCTCTTTATAGGATGTCTTGACTCAATTGCTTTATCATGTCTGGAGATGTTTATGGCCCTCCTCGTATGTTCGTTGCAGAGAGTGCCAGTGATTCATCTATTCAATGCTAGGTTCAGAGAGCATACAGGAGATGCAGTTGGTGCTCGTGCAGCATTTTCTCATTGCGACACAGAATCGGATTCTAATTTTATAGAGAATGTAATTGTAAAGGCTAACATGGAAAAGCGTCTGGTAAATCGACTGTCACCTTTTAAAAAGAAATATCAGCATTGTCTTCATCTAGATTTAAAATAACCATTCATGTATTATTTTTCTGACAATGTCAGGGGAACTTTGTGGTAGCTTCTAGCATATACGAAGAAGCACTAGAAATGGCAGCAGCGAAGAAGAAGTTACATTATCTTCCTTCTTTATATGTTCACTTTTCTCGACTTAAATACATGGTGGGTAGTTATGCATATCCCACTCAGAATAGAGTATTAGCAATTATTTACTGTATGCTTTTTTGCTAGGATTAGCTTGTAGGTTGTAATGATATAATAGTTATCAAAACTTGCCTATCTTTGGACTTGTTCTTTTCCTAACATTCACTGTGCTTGAGACTGATTCCCTAAGCCCAAGAACCAAACAATTCATTCTCATTTTATTTATGTTTACATGGAGATAAAAAGTTAGTGTATTTCCTGTGCAAATGTTCTTGTGAAGTATGTCGTACAACTCCTTTTTCCCTGTGTGTACGTATTTTTCTCCTTGAGGTTTAGGAAATTTTCTTCTCTGAAGTGTGTATTACATGAAGATGTCTGATATGGGTTTTATTTTTCTCATTGCTTTTGCGGTGAACAGATTACTGATAGTGCAGATGCTGCCAGAGATGTCCTGATAGATGGTATCAAACGCTTGCCTAACTGCAAGTTACTGCTAGAGGTATCTATTTATGTTCTCTAAGTCTAACCATCTAATCATATTATTATTTTTAAATGAAATTCAATCTGTCTCATAAGTATTACAATTTTCAGCTCCAAAACATACAATTTACAAACTTCTTCTGATCCTATAGCATGGTAATAGAGTTCCCAATTATTATCAAGTAAAAAACTAGTCTGTAAAAAAGAAGAGCTGCTATTGAATTTCAAGTTTACTAAACATGTGATGGTATATTCTGCAGGAGTTGATAAATTTTGTAATGATACAAGGAGGGGAGCGGCACATAAACGTGGTGGACTCCATTATAGCTGATGCAATATCTCCAGGGTCAGATATATCTCATGGTTTGAGTGCTAAGGATGCAGAGGATGTTTCAAACTTATATTTAAAGGTTGAATTCCTATCTTTGAACCTTTTAATATGGAAATGGCCATTATTTATGGTGTCTACAAGAAACTAGTATGAAGAACTGATAATTTCAATTTGGCCTAGCTTTATTCTTTAATGGTTTAGCCTCAATTTTTTAGTTGTATGTTGTATATGTATTTTCTTTCATCTGCTACACTATGAATCACTAAATTCCATTGCTTCTTCTTTTCCTCTTTTGGGAAAGAAAAGGGATAACATATATATATTTTAACTTCTAGTGAAAAATTTCACCCCAGTTGTTTTTTTATTGTATGTTGCTGTTTTACATAGTATGTACTGAATTGATTTTATGGTAGCAGCTTGTTGACCTATGTGGAACAATTCAAGAAATAAGGAAGGCATGGAACCGACACATACGGTTATTTCCGAACTCTCTCAGGACAGCTTCTGATGAGCAGCCAATTACACATGTAAACTCCTTGAAATTAGCTAAAGAAAAAGAGGAAATCATTTTCCCCATGGATCATCAGCAACCATCTAAGAATATAGTATTGCTAGACAAAAATGACTCCAGGTCGAGCCAGGACCCTACCAATCAGATATCAGAGCAAAAAGTGCCACAACCAGAGAATCAAGATATCCGATTGGAGCAAGCCACCATTGACCAGGGTCAATCAAAGGAGGCTGACAATGGTGCATCAGAAGGAAAGAATCTGCAATCTTTGGAAGTCTCTGAGGTGACCAGGAAAAAAGGGCTAAAAACAAATGCATCGTTTATCGATTTAGTATCTTCTAAAGCTTCCAAACAGCCAAGGGAAGATGAACCAAATAAGTCTTTTTTAAATTTAGCACATCAAGTTGCAGAAGGAACTGAATCTATCCGAGATGTAAAAGAATACTCGGATGGGAATGATCTTAAGCAAGGTTTTGATCACAAGCCTGAGCATGAGATGAAAGATTTTGATCAGAAGCGTGTGCATGAGATGAAATTTTTTGACCACAAGCCTGAGCATGAGATGAAGTCACTCTCATTGGAGAGTCTTTCTTTACACCCTCAGGACAATTCGACTCCAGATGCAAATCCATCTAGGGCTTTTGAGTGTGGAGCTCCTCAAGAAACCTGTAATTCTAGTAGAAGCATGACAGAGAGAAATCAGCAGACTACTGATGAAGAGTCTTCTATAAAGGAAAGAACTGACTCTCCTCAAACTGAAATTCAAAGGGTTAAGCCCTCATCTTCCATAAGCCATCAGAGTCTTATGCCAATAGAGTCACCATCTCAATTGCATATGTCCGCAGATAGTGGTGGAAACTGGCATCGAACAAAAAACTATGGTAGAAACCGTAGAGAACCCAAATTTGGGTTTCGAGGGAATCCGCAAGGAAAATCACAACAGCGGAGGGTATCGCCACAAATATATCCACAAGCAGAATCTGGTGGTTCAATGCCTATGAATCAAAATTACTCTCAAATTGGGTCTTTGCAAAACCAACAAATTCATCAAGGTAGTCTAGCCCAAACACAATATCAAGCTGCTACCTCTCCTGCTAATATAGCCGCACCTACTTGGCCCGTGCAAAATGTACAGCAATCAAATTTTACCTCCTCATCTCAGCCATTTCAAAGTATTGGACAACAAGTGCCGAATAACCAAGATTATAATCAAATGTGGCAATATTACTACTATCAGCAGCAACAGTATCAACAGCAGCCTCCGCAACATTATCAGCAGCAGCAGCCTCCGCAACAATATCAACAGCAGCAGCTACAACTTCAGCAACATTATCTTCAGCTGCAACCACAGCAATATCTGGTACAGCAGCAGCAATTTCAGCAACAACAGCATCAGCTTTATATGCAGCAAGCACCACAGCAACCAAATGAACAGCAATTAGAGCAAAATCAGCTTCAACAGCAAAATAGTCAATTACAAAACTATGATCAACAGGTACTTTATTGACAACTGATATTTATTCACTCGATTGGGATGTATGCGCTACTCATTTCAATTATAGACGCATACCGCTTACTAGAATCGCTCCAGAAGCAAAAATGTATTACTTCAATCGTTCTTTTAGTTATCTTTACCTTCTGCTAGCCCTTCATTGGGGTCAGAAATCAACAATAATTTGTCTATATTATGGTGAGGTTTTCGGTATATCCTATACTGAAATCGGCTAACTGACCTATGGTTCTTGCTTCTTACTGACAACAGCAGGCTTCTTTGGAATACAATGTCAACAATCACCCAGGGGCAGAACCAAGATTGCATATCAACGCGACTCAGGTAACCGAGTATGGCCCTTATTTGATTTGTTAGTTAATGCATATGCACTATGTTTTGTATCAGCGTTAGCAGTAGAATTTCTCACTTTCCCTTATCAATAATGGAGATTTGTTAACTAGTCTTTGGTTCATGTAGGAACAAGAATCTGTACGGCCATCAAACACTTCAGCTGCATCTTCTGAGTCTTTAAATTCTCAAGAGCAATCTCCTGGGAGACAATGAGCTTGTTTACTTTGTGAGGCAATTGAGGAGTATATTTTGCAGTCCTATACATCATGGATCTCTCTAGTCTTCATTCTTAAATGTAGGACCTTATTCAATCGCCTATTGCGTTGTCAATAGTTATCCCAATTTGCTTTACTGATCATATTGGGAGCAATGCTTTTAAAATTAGTTTCCCGAATGCCTCATTTTTTAGGTTTGCTTAGTAATTTTATGGGGAATTTTACTGTTGTAACACAATGAAAAAGTGCAATTGCACATCTAACCCTCTAATTATTTTTGATTTATTTAAATTAAATTTTTTTTTTCCTTTTTTTCTGGCTGGATCTATGCATTTTCTGGTCATATATGTAATTTCCGACCAGCCACCTATGCAATCCCTTTGATGCTCGTTCGTCCAGTTGAGCGATCGATCCGCTTAGTGGGTGAGACTACACAGTTGAGGCGGTATGTTCATTGTGGATTTGTAGAGAAAAACAAAAAAGACGATCGATAACTGCAACTTCAATGCGACTGCACAATTGAGCAGGCAACTGTTGCAATTGAGTTGCCCAAAAGGGTTGCAACGAACAGGCCGCCTGCAGTCTCCTTCCATTGCGATGAACAACTAACCAACTCGACCTCGCTTTCCATCTTGACTGTTGCTTTCTTTGCCTTACACTGCGACAAATAGGCCGATAAAATCGGTTGCCCAAATCAGCCATGGGGTACTACCGCCCACTTACTAGACCTTCGAGTTCAGTTGGACCTTGGCCAAACTAAGTGCGACTTGAGCCCGTGCCAGTGCTGGCGATAGTTGCTTCAAAAAAAAATTCAAGAAATTTTTTATTTATTTAGGAAGTTAGTTGTGCAATTTTTTTTTTTAAACTATGGATTTAATATTATTTGTTACTTGGGTTTAATAAGCAATGTACCCTAATTTTATGTTTTTTTTTTGGGTCGTGGAGTATGTAATTTTATGGTTGCTCGAGGTTGTTCAACTCATAGAGTAATTTATTTGACGAACTCCAAATTCCTCGTGTAACTTTTGTGATTACTTCGCTATTGTGTCGTTGATCTAAGACAAAAATCTCCCAACTGCATCAACCTTTGATTGGAGTTTAGCAATTTGTGTAGGTTATTTTGTGGGTAGAGTTGTTAATTTGGTTGAAACCAGTTTTTAAGTCCAAACTAATCTATTCCTGAAAATCTCACTCCAAAAGAATGCTAGATCTCTTAGAGCCAATGGCAGAAAAACTGGTTTCCTTAAAAAAAAATTATTAAACAAAAAAGAGAAAGGAGAACAGGTCCAAAAACAGAAACCGCTTAAGAATTGCATTAAGGACAATTTTATGAAAAATAACATTCAACTGCATCAATTTTATTCAATTAACAAGCTAAAAATGCAAATACCATTTTCACCCATCACAAGCAACATCAACTTTTGCTCAGCAATCATACCAAGGCTTGGTTTAAAATTTGAGTTTTTAAAACAATTATGCTACTCATAACAAAACAACAGTAGACCCAAAAATCCAAAACTAGAAAATATTTCTCATAATGACTATAAAAGTTCATTGAGCTTGTCCATCTTTTAATGCACTGGATTTTTTTTTGTGCAAAATGCTTTATAAGATCTGAAAAGCAATCCCAAACAGATCATAATTCAATATAAAAAGGAACAAACAGAAGCAGCACCAACAATTAAATAACTGGAGTAAAGTATACAGAAAGAAACAAAAGAAAGTAGCTAATTTAACTAGAGTAAAATACAAGTAATAGGCATCAAATAACCTAGAAAGCAAGTACCAAAGACTTTATATCAAACAACTAACAAACTTTTACTGCATCAAAAGGAAATTGTGCTTGATATATATACTTTTAACAATATTAGCATGGCATGAAAAGATACAAGAGATCAAAATGGTAAAGATTATGATGGCTTTACAAATGGGATTACATGATTAACTTGATTCAGTTTTCTTTTCCTTTACCCCTTCTCTGGGATGACTAAAAGTTTCACAAAGTTATTTCAGACATCCAGTGTATAAGAAAGAAGAAAAAAAATGCCCAACATATAAATGCAACACTAAAATCCCTATATCTACCGAGTTCTCAGAGGGACGGTAGCAATAAAACGCCATGTACGTACTACTATGGCATTAGCGGAACATGTATTAGTGTTCTCCGCATGACCTGCATACAAGGCATGCAAAATTGTAAAAGTAAGATTGTCAAGTCTAGCTCAGATAATGACAAGGAGGGGTGGCCAAGTACAAAACTCATTAACCACCTTTGTCTCTCCCAATTCTCAAGAGAGTAGCATACTTGCTATTCAAACCATTTTGGGCTCCTCACAAGCAGTGAGCTCTTAATAGAAAGCAAGGAAACTACCACCTCCCAGTTATTTTTAATCTCATAAATTTCTAATTCTTCAAAGAGAAGCATTCCCTCACCTCACAGATTAGAACGATCCATCTTTCTATTATGGTAATAACCCCTCTTCACAATATCTCTCTTGCTATAAATTAATTCATCTAACATTAAGTTTAAATACTATCATCACAAAAAAAGCCTGGTCAAACTATGCATGCCAAGAGACATAAAATAGTGAAACAAGAAGGAAAAGTTTCATACTGACAGGAACTACAAACCAGACATTCCAAGAGAAATATGAAAGCAAATTACGAGAAAGTAGAGCAAAAACTTTGTTAACGAGGAGATTTTGAAAAGACAAATCTAAGAAAAATATATATATTGGAAAAGGTTAGTGGTCCTAAATAAACAAAGGAAAAATTACCTCATGGCTCTCCAAATACCTGATTAAAGTATTGAGAACATTAATCCAATCTGAACCTGATATATAGTCAAAAGACTCAATCATAACTACACAGGATATTGAAGAAACAGTTATAATCTCTTTCAGAATATAATGTCACCAATATTAAGTTTCCCCAATGCAAAATTTGATCATCCACTACCACATTTCGTTATCTAACATATAAGAATGTCCTTCATAATCTCCTACAATTTTACTATGAAAAGAGATTCAAAGAAACAAGAAATGAACCTAGAATCATAATCTACTAAACAAGAGAAACATCCTTAGGGATAGGATCTAAAATATGCAGTCATTGAAAAACACCTTCAAAATAATAGTAATCTTCCAACAGCAAATATCCTTTTCAGGCTTGATATAAGAGATTCCCACATTTGATAATTCCTAAGTTTTCTAAGCAGTAGCACACCAATTAACTCTCATGCTTCCATTCTCAGCTCTATTCAACAAGATGCAATTCAACAGAATTTTCCAGAAGCACTATTCCTCATTTTTATCCCAACAATTTATAGCAAAGAGATCAAATTTGCCTAAGTAGAAAAAAACAGAACTTCTGATAAATATGTTCTCTAAATTAGAGGATCAATTTTTGGGCATAATAATTACCAAGATTGGTCAATCTCTAAGTAATCTAATGATGATCTTCAAGTAAATACAATATGCAGCTCATAAGTTATATAATCTGCAGAATTAAATTTCACAAATCATGTAAAATATATATAGATATATTTAACATCTTCATTTCAAGAGGTTCACCAATGTATAATCACAATAAATTCCAATTGTAAAGCTTACAATGCATACAATATTATCAAGCAAAGAGTGAATTCCAAATAACACTATCCAAATTCTGAAACAAATGGAAGTTTCTGGTAATTCTAATCGCAATAACCCTTTATTTACATTGTGATTTAAAATCTTTAGGCTTCAGCTGCTACAACAAAAGTAGATATACTAGTTGAAAGGCCACCAATTAGCACACAGCTTAAAATTCTAAGTTGAGAGTCTCAAAAACCTAGTAAAAGAATTATTGCATTTAAAAATATATCTTATTGGAACTGATTACATGCATATATGGTAACTGTTTGCAGCAAAATTAAAAAGCAACGCAGCAGGAATTGCATTTCACAATATAAGATCAATTCATGTACACCCCCTTAAACTGTACAATAGAAATAAACAAGACATTGCCTAACAATTACCTTTGAACACTATCTAGACAAGGCATTCCAGAGAATTACCAGCTGAGAGAACAGAAGAAAACCGAAAGTGCCAACAGCTAACTCAACAATAAGATTATATAGTTAATTATCTGAAGAGCTCTAAAAAAGAAAAATGAAAAATGAAAATTGCTAGATTAGGCCAAATTTTGCTAAAAATAGATGAGCGATAAGAAGCTGCTATATTCAGGCAAATGAGAATGGCAAGGGGCTCTTATTCCTTGTTACCAAATTTCTCAGCAATGATAGGACGGACGTCATCAGCATCTACAAGTGACTCTAAGAAGGGAAGTAATGAAATTAAAGCAGAATCCGAAGGATCATCAAACCAACTTTTAATGGGAATCCCATTATTCACTTGCAAGCGGAACACCTGAAAAGATTAGAAGAGAATAAAGAGTTAAATATCCAGAGTTCATACAGTATTGATTACTATAGCTCTTTTCTTTTCTCCTCGTTCAGATCGACTTTCCCCTACGGTAACACATAGCTTCTCATGAAACTATTAACAAGTTGAACTGACCTTATTCCTTATCACTTCCTCTTTTTCTAGTGCATAAGAAACTAGAGGCTTAAAAAGAAGAAAAAGAAAAAATAATAATAATCCCATCTACCAATGCAACTGAAGTGAACATAAGATTATATAAAATTGCAACCAAAGAACACATTACACTACAAATGGCCAAGTGATCTACCTGTGGAGAATTGTCAATTATGGCAACTTTTGCAAGATCAACACCTAAAACAGTCAAATCTTTAGTATAACTGCCCTCTGAGAAGATACATGATTCACGATAAAGTCGCTGAGATATGAGCTTTCCCTCTGGATCCAGAATATCAAGAAGTTGCTCCGCATATATGCTTTGGCTAGCAGTAAAAACAATAACTTCAAACATCCCAGCAACTCGTTCTAAGAATTTCTGCAGGTAAGGCCTCTTTCTGACATACACAGTGTGGTCTTTCATGTTGAAGAAAACATTGAAGTTGAAGTCTGCATCATCACATTGGTCCAATGTAGAATGGACAAGTGTTTCTGCCAGGATAACCCAATATCAAATGTATGCTCAAAATAGGAAATTTTTAAAAGAAAGAAGAATATATGGACGGTCCTTAAAGGTGAACCATTTTCCCACTTTGGTCCTGAAATAAAAAATGGTTCCTGAATTCGGTAAAAATGACCATTCATAATCCTATTTGGGACTACGAGTAATGATTTCAGATAACACAATGAGTCACTTTTAATAAAAACCAAAATGGGAAAGTGGCTCCACTTCAAGAATCACCCGTACATTTTATCCAATATCAAGGGACTTCAAGGTAATGCAGTCCAGAATTAAAAACTTCAATAGAAACTCCCATGAGAACATAGAAAACTTGAGAACTACCATAGATACATGTAACTTTTATCACTTACCATCCAGATCAAGTACTAGAGTTATAGACTTCTTTTTATGAGTTTCCTCAGGTGGTCCATTGGGTTGAAAATTGGACACCACATCTGATAATTCCGGTAAATTTCTTATAAATGACTGTGGATCAAAGCCATCCACCTGATCTGAGTCAGAAGAGTTAACAGCAGATTCCTGGTTGCATGGTCTCACTTGATCAATTACTAGATACAAGCCAGAATCATTTGGATCCATAGCGGCTTGTTCACATGATTTGTCATCATGGGCGTCACTGCTTCTCACAAAGTCCTCTAGTGACGGCAGTACCACGTATTGCTCATCCACATCAAAGAGAAGATTTGGCTCAGAGCACTTGTAATCAGGGAAGCAATTTGTTTCACTTGTCTCGTCAAATGCATTCCCATTAAAGGGGAAGCTTGAGACAATCATGTCAGATATGTAGAAATCCGAAATGTCACAAGGCTGATAATCACTTGAACTTCTGTTATCATCGCTGTCATCAGCTCCAAACCAAGACATGTCAGGATAGTCACTCCCAACTGCGAAATCGTGAAAGATCAGCATACTAAATCAGAGAATGGTATTTAGTTAACATAACAAAGCTTGTCATAATGTGTAAAATTTTTAAGCTAACAATTTATTTTTCAATTCTCTGTAAATAAATCAGGGATACTGTACAGCTATCTAAGGGCCCGTGTGGAAAAGAATTTGGATAGTGGTATTTAAATTTTTTGGGTATTTGTGCAAAAGTAAATTTAAATGGGAACTTTTGATATCTAAATTTTGTCACGTATACAAAATTATCCAAATAACTGTATTTGGATTCTTTTCTTTCTTAATTTGTGCTGCTCTATTTTCAAGTTTCAACAGATTCATGCAACGTCAGTAGGCCAACCATAAAGGTTTAAGAGGGAGAATAAACAAATTACTATATAAATAACATTAGCATGAGATGAATAGCCAATAGTTAGGTCAATACAAAAGGGCTCATACCTGTATTATTGTCAGCATTTAGTTCGCTATGAACTTCGATAGGCTCTAAAGCAGGAGAGAAAATAGTCTCTAAGTTTGAGGGGAGAGTGAGGCTGGCGTCCTGCAATTAATTGAATAATGTTGTTACATAAGCACAATAATAGTATACAATAGTCATAAGATGCAAATGAATGAAGAAAAAAAAAGGAACACACAGAATGACAGTATCAAGAAACTTAAATATCTAGAAACAAAGTAAAAGTTGCTTTATACCATTTTTTCTGTGGTTGTAGAATTACAAGATTGCTTCAGAAACTGAGAATTTTCTTCATCCAGAAACGCCTGACAGTCAACTGCTTCATCACATTCAGTGTCCTTGGCAGAAACATGCATACTCGAACAAACTAAGAAAAACAAATGAAAGCCTCTCAAAATGTGATTACAGAATTGATGAAAACAGAAAAATTCCCCATGCAGAAGCTTAATTTTTTAAGGAAACATGAGGATATTAATGTAAGGAAATATTAATATCATGAAAATTATTTGAGTAAATAAATTATAATCTTTTATAGTAGAAAATGACAGGTTCCTCTTTTGAGTTATTATGTACCATAAAAGCATCCAAATATACGATAATCAAACTTCGTTACAGACACCAGAGTTCTTTTTCAGAAACGAAACTGTGTCATTTATGTGTTAGTTTTCAAAAAAGAACACTGGTATCTGTAACGGAAGTTTGACTAACAGGATATTTGGATGCTTTCATTACAGACACCAGAAATCTTTTTCAGAAACGTAACTGAGTGACATTTATGTGTTTCGCTCACTGTAAGCTAATCAATGCAATTTAACACCAAATTCACCATTAATACTTATACTAAATCTGCAAGAAGTGTTCAAATGCAGATATAAAGACTTTTTTGAGTAAATACCTCCCAATGTTTGCGCGTTTTTACATATTGCCCCTCAGAGTCAGAAATTGGCATAAATACCCCTTGAACTTGCATTTTTTTGGCAAGTTCAAAGAGGTATATTAATCAAAATTACCAAAAAAAAAAAAATGCAAGTTCAAAGGGTATTTGCGCCAATTTGCGACTTTGTGGGGC
>WUAT03414615.1:0-10098 GCA_010015005.3 Ulmus americana
AGAGAGGAAGAGGAGAAGAAGAAGAACTAGGGGGGGAGAAAGTGGAGAAAAAGAAGACGCAGAAGAAGAAACAGAAAAAGAAGAAGAAATTGTGTGTAAGAACAGAGAAAAAGAAGGAGAAAATGATGGATGTGAGGGGGAAAATTCAAATTCAAATAAAAAATCAAAAGACTACATTTGTTTTTACCAACTAATTTAAAGATAATTAATTCAAATTAGTATTAATCTTAAAAGTGGTCAATTTATAAATTTCAGTTCAACGTGTTTTATTTACTATTTTTGCTCTTTTTAATGACAATAACATCATAAATATTTGAACGTAACAATTACTTTACGAATATTGTCGATTAATTTATCAAATTAACGACAAAATCGCAATTTTCCGATTGGTTGGAGAAAAAAAACCCCTCCTTGTGAGCTCTAGATCTTCTCCTTCACAAATCAATCAAACTCTCTATCTCTCTCAATTATTCTGGCCGCCTCTTTTTTTTTTTTTTTGGCTGATCAATATATATTTCACAAGTCAGATTATAGATGAACTTTTCAATAGATTTCATAAGAGAGCTGAGGAGTTTTCAAATTTACATGAGTCTAGCACCAGGGAAGTAACTCAGCTCTTTCGTGTGCTGAAACGCAAATAAAACTAAGAAAACTGTTTGATATTTTCATTGAAAAACTACGTGTTTTATGGGTATTTGTTTGCCCTGTTTTTCCTTTTTCTAATGTTGGTCTTCTTTTGTTGTTGTGTTATGTTTTTTTTTTTTTGATTGTAGAAGAACTCATGTCAACTTTTTTGTACTTTATTTTTCTTCAATGCATTTTCATTTTGGTTTCAAGTAAAAAACTTTCTAAAAATATTCATTCCGAACCCAATCGGGGACCAAATTACTATTGTTTTTTCTTTATCGGCTTAGAGATTCAGACGGGTTAGTGATAAAGAACTACACCAAACAAGAAAGAATAATAAGGATTTTTTTACAGAAGATCTCAACATCATCAACACACGGCATTTACATTTTGACAATCTAATTAGCATCCAGCAGTACCATATAAAGCAAACATAATTTAACTTAAAATTCCACACATCAACAAACTAAGATTTGAGATAAACCGAACCTGATCTGGATCCAAAAGAGGAGTTTATGAACGCCAACTTCTTAACGCAACTGCAACCCACGACTGAACCTGCTTTCAAGAGATGATCGAGCCCTTCGGAGACTTGCCTCTCTCTTGATCCCGACCAGCTTGTCATAAACACACCATGGGAAGCTAAGATAGTGATCGCGTTTCAAGCCCTCGTTATAGCTACCCCAATAACTAGGATGATAAGTGACATAGTACCAAGCTGAAGCTTTTGCAAGCACATCATCACTTCCAGAATCTGAGTTGTTTCCATTCTCATTGAACCAGCTCCTAGCTTCCTTTCTCAAAGCTCTCACAGCCACACTGATAGATTCTGCATCGCGTCTCTTTGTGAAATATCTCGACATTTTCATAATGCTCCCACCGAGAATTTCAGCCTCGGATTTTTATTATCTCCCAACAGATTCCCCAACTTGTTATCGTAATTGCCTTTGTAGTAAACAGCATCATCAATGTGCTCCTCAAAGCCATCAACTTCAATGTCGGGGTCATAAGATCTCCTTGCCACTTCATAAGTGAAGGATGTTGTCTCTCACCTCACGGAAAAGCTTCCCAATCACATTTGTGATTCGTAGGTAGTTTTGTCAGGCTTCTCCATGATTCTTTGACTTGAAAATGAGACAGAATTACAGCTGGAACCCCTGTTTTTGGAAAGTCAACGGCGATTGAAAAGTGATAGATTCGTGATTGTGAAAAAGGTTTCTTTTGACTAAATAAATTGATCCATTCATGATTATCCAAGAGATTAGTACCTCAATTGTGACATCATGATCTAACTGAGATTACTAAAAATGTGTTTATTTTACATAGAAACTGCCAATTAAACTCACCCCCAAATTTCAGGATATATTAAGGCTATCAAAGTAACCAAATTAGAAACCATAATATGTGATGAGTTAAAAAAAAAATCCATCCCCAAAACAATAAGGATAATAAAAAGTATGATGACAATACCAGCAACGACAATGACATTGGTCCAATCAGTTAGCCCATACAAGATTTTGTAAAAACAGTAAATGAAATTTTTAGAAAAGAATCCTAAATACAGACCTTTACTTCAAATAATCTTGATGCATTAATCGTTAGGTATAAATGACATTTGCGTGCAATCACAGAGCATAAACTCCTATATCAATTAGATACAAACAGGATATTCATTCTTCTAGTTCAGTAGAAAAGAATGAACTTTACCTCGATCCTTTTTGAGGAAAAACAACACAATCTACCATATGGTACAACGCTGGCACATCCACAGCGCTCTTAGAACACGAACATCACCAGGGTGCAAGCAAGAGTTTTTTGCGACAACCACCCTATCCCGTCACAAGAAAGCGCTGGTCTGTATTACCATTAAGTAATGATGAATCTTCAAAGAAACGTCTATCTTTGGTTCCAGAAAATTGCACAAACACCTGTCCATATTCCAAGGTTCTGGTTCCATTTGGGATAAAAATCCTTGTTTTAGTCCGCAGCTCCAGCAACTTTGATGATCGGAATGGCTCAGCATCAGGCTTATAATCACACATGAGCAATTCCTTTAAGATGTTAGTACTCTCACCAGGAGACATCAACTCAAGAGCCTCTTGGGCTCGTAGTGGATCAGTCAAAATGGAATCCAGCTGCTCTACAGCTTCTCGATGTTTTTTCTCACGCCAAGGGTAGACAAGAGAGTTATCAACTGGTGATTCAGATAACAAGGCTGGAACTTTCTACAAGCTAAAACATCTAACGGATCTGAAATGCTGATGGAGTACACCCAGTAAAGCTACACTCTGAGGCCAAATGTGAAGAGATTTTTCCAATTCCGTCAGAGAAAACGTATCAAGAAATTTTATCCCACAACTGACTTGATGAGAATGCAAAAAATTCAAATTTTTTATCACCAATTTCTATGCCGTTTCTCAAGACAGAAAGAACCCTTGTGTAGATGCCAGTCTTCCTATCCCCATTTCCAACAGATGATCGGCGATAAATCAGTTGCGTACATTTTATCTAACTCTTCATCAACAAATGAAACACGAAGAAAGTTCTTTATATGTATATGCTCTTTATAAAGGCGCAAAATGCGATTAGATCATTGACCTCCGGACCACAAAAATCAACTTTGCGCGGTGTTGCTTGAACCCTATGAATATTCACTGTTGGGTTTGTTGGAGATATTCTTGGATGTAGTTTGTAGAATTAGTCAAAGGGTTTGTTTTATAAATATCTTTTATAAAGATACGTGGTTGTCTACTTTCTCGGTTCCATAGGGTATTCCTACTTTCTAGATCTACAACTTCTTGACTATGTGTATTTAAAGGGGTTAAAAATGTCAGACACCCCTTAATTATAGTCTCTGTCATAATGTCACCTCTCTACTATACGAATGTATCTATGTGGGATCGCATCTATAGTAAATGTACCTAACTGATACTTCCGTCAGTTGTCTGTCAATTTTTGGATGAAATCTGTTGACATGACTATAAGGCATGTCCCGATGTCACCCCTCAACTATAAGGCATATCCTGATGTCACCTCTCAATTATAAGGCATATCCCAATGTTTAACGAAAAAGGTTAACTTTTTGGACGGAATGACCATTTAAAAACATAGTCATTTTATTGAGTGTTTGACCAGTACAGTTTAATAGTATAAGGGTGACATCGAATCAAAGGTTATAGTTAAGCGGTGTCTAATGTTTTTAAAGTTTTAAACCCTACTATATAATTTTTAATAATTGAATTAAATATATTCATTCCCAAGGTATCAGAGTCACATCCATAAATTTTATTTATTTAACATCATAGCCTACATAATTTATTTTTTTGATTGAAGCCTTCATTGCTTCAATATTTCTCTGTTTTTGTTTTCTCTGTTATTCCTCTTTTTCTTTCTTCTTAGAAATCGAAAACTCAGGCTGAATTTTCTCTAGTGTCAAATTTCAAATGAGCTGCAGAATATCCAAACAGCTTATAGATTAATAGGAAAGAACTATTTTAAGTGGTCCAAACTTGTTAAAACTTTCCTCAAAGGAAAAGGAAAGCTGAGCCACTTGCTAGGAACATGTCATCAGAAGGATGAAACTGGTTTTAAGGCCTGGGATGAGGACTCTATGGTGATGTCTTGGCTATGGAATTTATAGGATGAGGAAGCCTGGTACGTTCTTGCCTAATGCAAAGGATATTTGGGAGTTTGTCCAGCAAACTTATTCAAAAGTGAATGATGCAACACAAGTGTATGATGTTAAGATTAAAACATCAGCTGCAAAACAAGGTAATAAAAGTGTTACTGAGTATGCAAACTTGTTGAAAAATCTACGACAGGAAATAGACCATTACAGGTGCAAAGGAAAAATGGACACTACTCAAGCCCTATTGTTTAAGAATTCAATTCCAAAATCCTATTGGGGGGAGGCAGTTCTTACTTCCATTTATCTCATAAACAGGTTGGTTTTACTCCAGTCCTTTACTCTCAATCACCAATATCTCATCTCACACAGTTTTTTCCAAACTTTAATACTTCTAGCTCTATATCACCAATATCTCTTCTCACAGTTTTTTCTAAACTTTAATACTTCTAGTTCTGTATCACCTAGAGTGTTTGGCTGCACCTCTTTTGTTCATATCCATAGCTCTCTTAGAAGTAAGTTAGATCCTAGAGCCGTTAAGTGCATTTTTGTTGGATATTCATCCACACAGAAAGGTTATAAATGTTATCATCCATCTACACAAAACTTTTTTGTGTCAGATGATGTTACCTTTCATGAAACCAAGCATTTTTACACCAAGCCTTATCTTCAGGGGGAGAGTTTATTAGAAGATAAGCTTGATGCTGCCTTAGACTTCAACCCTTTAGACCTACATGCCTCAATTCCAAGTGTCTCAACCTCTCCAACATCAATTACTGAAACCAGCCCAAAAACCAAAACCAGCCTAGAAACCAAACCTCAACAATCACAAAATAAGTTAAACCTTGAGTCACTGAGACAACATTCAGGGCATGATGATAAAAGGTTCTCACAAGTGTACTCAAGAAGAAACAAGTCATCATCTATACCACAACAAACTCCATCACTGGCTCCTAATACTGGTACTAAGGTAACTCTTCCCTCTTCAGATTTGCTTGTTGCTGTTAGAAAAGGAACCCGTGAATGTACCAAAAAACCCCTTTATCCTATCTCTAATTTTGTAAGCTTTGATAAGTTTTCACCATCTCATAAAAGCTTTCTTGTGAGTCTTAACACCATCTCAATTCCAACCGTCTTATCCGAGGCATTATCTAATGAGAATTGGAGAAAAGCTATGCAGGTGGAAATGGAGGCTTTGGAGAAGAACAGGACATGGGAGATAGTTGATTTGCCTAAGGGGAAGAAGCTAGTTGGTTGCAAATGGGTCTTCACAGTGAAGTATAGAGCTGCTGGAACTCTTGAATGATACAAAGCAAGGTTAGTAGCTAAGGGTTATACTCAGACTTATGGCATTGATTATCAAGAGACCTTTGCACTTGTGGCCAAGATGTACACAGTAAGGGTATTGTTATCTCTAGCTACAAACTTTGATTGGCCACTTCAACAATTCAACGTGAAGAATGCATTTTTACATGGAGATCTAGAAGAGGAAATTTATATGAGGATACCACCAGGTTATGGAGGAGCATTAGGAGCTAACAAGGCTTGTAGATTATGAAAAGCACTTTATGGTTTGAAACAATCTCCGAGGGCGTGGTTTGGGAGATTTGCAAAAGTGCTGTTAAAGTCAGGATACAAACAAAGTCAAGGTGATCATACTTTGTTTATTAAAAATTCTCAAGATGGGAAGGTAACTGTTCTCCTTTATACATTATAAATAGCATTTGTGTATGCTTCCAAGACCAAACAAGAAACAAGAAAACTAGGATGTAAACCAACAAATGTTCCTATTGATCCAAATCAGAAACTTGGTGAGGCACCTGGGGATATTGCAGTAGACCAAGAGATGTACCAAAGACTATTTGGGAAGTTGATTTACCTCTCACACACAAGGCCATATATAGCTTATGTTGTTAGTATGGTCAGTCAATTTATGCACTCACCTAGAAAAGTTTGTTTGCGGGCTGCACACCAGATTTTACATTACTTGAAAGGAAGTCTAGCATAAGTGTTTTGTTTAAAAGGAACTTAGGTTTGGTCTTGGAAGCATACACAGATGCTGACTATGCTGATCAGTAGTGAATAGAAGGTCAACATACGGCTATTGTACTTTCATTGGAGGAAATCTAGTGACATGGATAAGTAAGAAACATAGTGTGATAGCAAGATAAAGTGCAGAAGCAGAGTTCAAAGCAATGGCATTAGGCATTTTTCAGCTACTTTGGTTGAAGATTATTCTGGATGATTGAAAGATCAAGAGGAGTGGACCAAAACGACTTTATTGTGATAACAAGTCAGCTATCAGTATTGCACATAATCATGTGCAGCATGATAGAACAAAGTATATTGAAGTTGATATGAATTTTATTAAAGAAAAGTTGGATAGTAGTGGACTGGTTTGTACTCCTTATGTCTTGACTACAAAACAATTGGTTGATATAATAACTAAAGGGCTAAGTAGCAAGGTCTTTCATGGAATAATTTTCAAGTTGGGAATGCAAAATACCTAGCTATTCGCCAGCCCAAGGGAGAGGGTTGGGTTTGTTGGAGATATTCTTGGATATAGTTAGGAGAATTAGTCAAAGGGTCTGTTTTATAAATATCTTTTATAAAGATATGTGGTTATTTACTTTCTAGGATCTATAACTTCTTGACTATGCGTATTTAAACCCTATGGGGCTGTATCATTTTTAATTGAATTAAATATATTCGTTCACATTCACCAACCTAGAATCCAAGGATATTGCAGGAAGTACTTCTTATACTCCTTGTTAAGCCACACTAATGGTTCATAACAATAGTCTTTTAAAATGAAGAGCTTTTCAAGGGCATTTTTTATACACTCAAGATTCATTCTTTGCAGATCAATCAACTTATAAAAATTCACATCAAGTGTTGGCCCAGCAAAACACCCATTCTGAAGCAACGAGTTTACTTTAAATAGTATCTCATATGGAAAATAAATATACGGATGGGGACCAACAATGGGGACTAGCTCAAGGTCACGAAAGAAAGAAGTACCACTCTCCAAGATAAATCTCTCTTGGCTCTCTTTATAATAAGCAAAGTTATCTTTAAAACTTGGAAGTTGGTGCGCATCAGGAAGCTCCAAACATATTGAAGAAGATTGACCAATGGAGCATGATGGAGTGAAATCAAAAGCCCTGACCCATTGATCATCGGGCACTTCCTTAAAAAAGTTGAAGAGAGGGTCTTCGTATATATTCAGTGAAGAGCGAATATCTTTCTCATAAATCCGAGGAGCACCAAGTAGCTACAAGAATAAGATGAATACATTAAGAAGCTTTCATAACATTAGGAAATGAATACATTAAGAAGCTTTCTTAACATTAGGTAATGTTAAAATAGATTTTGACTAACAATACGTAATCTCATAAATAAAATATTTTTGGATCAAAGTGTAGAGATTGAAGGAAAATAACGAGAGAAACACAAGATTTATAGTGGTTCAGCAAATTGCTTACTTCCACTTAGACAATTTTATTGCTAATGGGAAAACACAAGAAGGTTTCTAGAGAGAAGGCAAAGCAATTTTTTAGAGAGAGAATGTCTTTCTTGGTTATGTTGGAGGAATCATCTATATCTACATCGGAGATTTTACCCCTATTTATAGGGGATTGGGATATGAATATAATACTATTTAGGTGTACTAAATATCTATCCATATCTTCACTAGGCTCGAGAAAGATCCTAGACCTGCAACTTAAAGATTTTGTTGGGCTTTGTCTCATCCTCACTAGTCTATCCAGGCATGTTCATCCGGTTTGATTGCCTCTGTTAGGGACTCCCTGGAAGTGGACTTTGGACTTCACCGTTTGGGTCCTTTTTCTGGACTCCCATCTTATGAGGGGTCCATTTGGAACTTTATGTGAAGGGTTCTGGTTGGAACCCCTTGATCCAGATGTCTTCTTGCAGTCGACTATGTCTGTTTCCTTTTCCTTTCATGGTTCTAGTTCCTTCTATTCGGGATCGTCCCTGGATAGAACCTATTAAGTCCAGTCGGAGATGAAATCTGAGACTGCCTCTCATTTGATCCCTTTTTATTTGGTCTTTAATTTATATTTATTTTGGGGGTAAATCCGAGTATTACAACTCCTCCCCAAGTTCATTTGTTTTGTGAAAGAAATGAGCTTGTCAATTTTTGAACAGTTTTACCCTCATATAGGGAATCGCCTACCTTATATTTCAAACAAATCGCCTTTATTTTTATGCACATTCGGTCCGAAATACATCTCGCCTACCGAAGTTGGATCCGGGAACTCTTTCCTCTAGACCTTTTCTTAATAGTTGGCTTTTGTTATTTACTCATTCTAATCTTAAATGTTATTTTGAACAACAATTAGATTTTGACAGGTCAAGGAATTTTTTAAAATAGTATTTGTTATTCCGATCAAGTTTTCGACTTAGTGTCAAGAATATCCCAATTCATAAATTTCCATTGATTTGGGAGTTTGTCTTTCTGGATCAATTTACTCGTACGATCCAGGAGTAAGCTCTCCGGATCGATTTATCTTGCGATCTAAGATTTCGACTCTCCAGATCAATTTGTGCAATCCAAGAGTGAGCTCTTTGGATCAACTTATCTTGTGATCCGAGAGTTCGACTCTCCAGATCAATTTCATTGTACGATCTAGGAGTGAACTCTTCAGATTGACTTATCTTGTGATCCGAGAGTTAGACTCTTTGGATCAATTTGTGCGATCTGGGAATGAACTCTTCATATCAACTTATCTTGTGATATGAGAGTTCAACTCTCTAGATCAATTTGTGCAATCCAGGAATGAGCTCTCCGGATCGACTTATCTTGTGATCTGAGAGTTCGACTCTTCGGATCAATTTATGCAATTTGGGAGTGAGCTCTCTGGATCGATTTCGTTGTGCGATCCGAGAGTGAACTCTCCGAATTGAATTATCTTGTGATCCGAGAGTTTGACTTTCCATATCAATTTGTGCGATCCGGTAATGAGCTCTCCAGATCGACTTATCTGTGCGATCCAAGAGTGAACTCTCCAGATTGACTTATTTTGTTCATGCAAAGATCTAAGTGCTTCCACCATATCTAACCCAACATGGCATTCTGGGAGCATTCTATCTGAGTCAGTTTGGGTTAAGTAATCTAAGGACACATCTTCCCAATCCAATCACAAGGGTGATCCAAGAGAACAAACACCGGATGAACTTAATAAAGTGATCTTGATATACGTCCTCCCAATCAAATAGCCTGGGGATCCAAAGAGCATTTTCATCTGATCAACCTAGTAAGACGACTTGATAGTATCTTCATCCGATCGAACTGTGAAGGATGACCTAGAAACACTTGTACTTGATAAAAACATAATCCAGGGAGTGTTCTCTCATGTTCCCAATCCAAAGAATGGTCTTAGGGGATCATTCTTTTCCGAACCAAGAGGAAAAACATTATCCGGAGGGTACTTCCTCCTAATCTAACCTTGAAGGGGGATCTAAGGGGAGCACTCTTGTCGGGGCCAATCAGAAGAGTTGGTCTAAAGGGTGCTTCCTCTCGATCTATCCTCTTAGGGTAATCTGAGGCGAGCACACACATCCGGGCCAAGCGGAAGAGTTGGTCCAGAAGGTACTTCTTCCTAATCTATCATTTTAGGGTCATTTAAGAGGAGCACTCACATCCAGGCCGATCGGAAGAGTTGGTCCAGAGGGCGCTTCCTCCTGGTCTATCCTCTTAGGGTGATCTAAAGGGGAGCACTCACACTGATCAGAAGAGTTGGTCTGGAGAGTGTTTTCTCTTGATTTATCCTCTTAGGGTGATACGAAGGCAACACTCACATCTAAGATGATTTGAAGAGTTG
>WUAT03414725.1:0-10098 GCA_010015005.3 Ulmus americana
AGATTTGGATTTCCGGCAGCATGTTACCTGTCTTGAGTTCTCCCATGCACCATGATCGTAGTTAGTGATTTATGAGAAAGTAAGTATTTCACTGTTAGTACCGATGTTAGTAAGCATGTTAGTATCCAAAACTCAATCGTTTCTTGTAGCACTTAATTCACATAAAGAGTAACACCTTGCTTCATAGTATTATTCATAAAAAATAATGTCCACAATTGTGGATATTAATCCGAATTTTACTCATTCATTTACATAACATTTAAAATAAATATTTACATAATATCACATAAATCCCCTTTTTCTCTCTACTCATTACTGCTCACGGAGTCCTCTTCCGGATCTTGCTATTGATAATACATTATTCTAACTACTACCGGAAGGTTGGAAGTTCCTGCATTTCTTGTTCCAGAATTGGCGGCTCCTAAAATGGATGCCCCATCACGCTGGAAGGTTGGCCCACTCTCCCTTCCGTTTCTTCCGGAAACTCACTCTCTTCCAGCTTCTTCCGCATGCAAACAGCCCTGGCGTATGAATTCTTGGCATCTATTACTTATGTCTGAAGGTGATACTAATTGTCCTGTCTTAGGCTTGTGTAGCGCCTGATTGGAACCAGTACTCCTCGCCAAAAGAAGAGACATTTGAACTCTTCATCCATAGGGTAGGGACATTGACGTAGGATGTCTCTCTTAAACCTATTAGCATAATCGATTATGGACTCACCCTCAGATATTCTCCATTCCGCAATAGTCCGGTTAAAGATTTCGTATCGGGTAGCTATTTCTTGGTCAAAAATCAGAACGGGTGGTGGTAGGTCAAGTAGAGCGAACTGAGATAGGAAAGCACTTGTAAAATCTATCCAATTCAGGGACCATTGGTTGTATCCCGCAGTGTCCCACCACAGTGTCGCTTCTCCTGTCAACTGGACAATAGCTAAGGATACCCAAATACTTTCTAGAAAGCTCTAATGCTTGAAGAAGGGTATGAATACTGTGTAGCCAAATTTGGGCCTCTATTCCGATGTTGCTTCCATCATATATGATAAGGTTACATTACCGAAAGGTAGCTACCATTGCGGCTTTGCTTAAGTTAGGTCGGTTTGTCGGAGGGTTGGAATGCCCGTTTCCATTCACATTTCTATTTCCATTCATATTTCCGTTTGGATGCCATAACTGTGTTGCATTTCAAATAAATCAAAACATAATCATGAAATGAAATATAAAAGCTAACTTACTCGAGATGCTGTAGTCTTTAGTTCAATTCTTTTGGAAGTGGGTGGCAGGTTACCCGCTCTGATACAAACTGTGATGACCCAGGTTCTTAATGACTTAATTAACCCGTCATGAACAAATTTAGGTCCAAATTTCAGGGTAATTTTTTTTTTAAACACTTACTTTTAGTTGCCTGAAAATAAAGGTCATAAAATACTTTGGTTAAAGGACCTAAACTATGTGAGGGCTTTGAAATAAACTGAATACTCGTACTTTAAAACTTACAACTGAGTTGTTCACAGATTTGATTAAAATGTCAATTTTTCTTTAAATCAGTTACAAAATCATGCAATCTTTACTTCTAGAATTTCAAATTATTTTTATTTGAAATTCATTCCTTTTAGAGAAAATTGAGGTTTCGATACCTCTAATTCTTTTTTCTTTTTAAAAGACATTTGTGAAATAGTAATGAAAACCTTACACTGGTAAACATGAATTACTAGGTTTTTAAACAGTTTAAACTTCTGAAAAGCAGATAAAAATAATTAATTATACGCTGAAAACAATAAAAGAAACAAATAATACAAAACCGAATAAAAGCATGAATATTTACAAAATGGCAACTTAAAATTCTTCTTGAAAACTTGTGCGGAAAAATGTGTGCATGGTCGGTGTCCATCCCACCTTCCAAAACTGACTACAATTGCATCCCATTCATACATCAAAGATATGTTTACTTTTTGTATATATAACACGAACGTAAGTCATGAGCCGGAGCTCAGCAAGTACAGACATATCTCACAAAATATGTGCATCACATTCAATAAGCATAATAACATAACAATTCCATGAATGCATATGCTTATTAAATGCAGACATCTACATGATTTCACATTATTCAATCTAGACTCTTTCGTGATCGTTATCTAGACTCGGGCCGTTGTGTACGTACCTCTTTGCGCTCCGCCATCGGAGGGTGCTGGGGGGAGCAACCTGGTCCAACACCAGTCCTTCGGCCATTCAATTCATGTGATTCCAGACGGAACATCCTCTTAACTTGAATAACATGAGTGAGGACATAAAAATCCCAAAAAAGGGGCGAGACGACACATCTGTGTTCATTTAACTTGGAACATCATTTCATTCCTATAGTCTCCTTATTGGCATTAGTCAAATTATGGATCTAATGTAGCGTATCTTGTCATGTTGAGACTTTCGTGAAAGTTATTTCTTTAAATGCATAAAACTGTCATGTAATGCATGACTGTGATGAATAAATCATGCATGTATGATAACTGTGTATAGTGCATATCATTAAACTCATGGCAACATGTAGCATGGATAATAATACATTTCTAGTATAGAAAAGCACATCATCAGTCATTTCATCAAACATTCCAGACATTCAAAACAATACTTTTTCAATATAAACCACGTTTTTATTTTGAAAACTCTTTTGTTCCACGTTGGAGGTGAGATCTATACTTACGGTTTTGCACGCTTCTTTTTTCCTTGTTGCATGATTACTTAGTGATCTTCACCTAACATAATATATTGTAACTTATTAAAATCGTTCTACTGAAGAAATAATCAGAGAAGGATTTTGCATGCAAAAATATAGTCTGCGATATAAAATCGCCAAAAATCAAAATCTTAGCTTGTTGGGATTCAAAACTTATTTTAATCATTTTGGAAAAGCCTAAAACAGGGCCAGAAGGCCTTTGTTTTGATTTTGGAAAAATTTAGTCAAAAAAGGTTATTTAATTTTGGTTTCTGAATTTAGGCAATTCTGTTGACCAATTTTTTTTTCATCATAACTTTCTCTATTTTAGACCAAATGAGTCAAAATCAATTGGAAAAACTTCATGACATCTTGAAATTTGTTATGTAATTTTTTTGGCTAAATATTCATTTTCTAACTTGTTGAAAAAGGGTCGAACAGAGAGTACTGAGAACAAGGTTTTCTATGTCAACAACTTGTTTTCAAATCAATATAATTTAAAATCCAGAAATCCTTTGGTTCCAAAAACTCTTGCAGAAAAAAATAGACATTTCAGGCTTTCCATCAAGCTAAAATATGCATCAATTTGAGTTATATAGAGATCATAATCATCAACATAAAAATCGGGTTTCATAATCATCATTCTGAAAGCAATATGTTCATAGCTCATGCATAAATTCGTTTTCAACTTGCATGCATTTATGGAAATTTTAAAACAATATAAACCCAAACATATCAATTCAATTCAGCAATTAAAACAATGAATTTACTGGGAATCCTTGCTTGAAAAGGTTGGAAATTTTGATGAACTCATCGGGTAAAGCTTGGCCGAGAACCTAGTTTGTTCATCACCATTATTCTATTAATTCAAAAGTTAAACTAAATCCAAAACGAAGGATAACAGGGAGCTTTACTTACGGAAGGTTTTGAGAAAAACTTCAACAATTCCTTGGGCAAAATCATAGAGTTCGAGTGGAGGAAGTGCTTGAGTTTCTCTTGAGAAGCTTGAGAGAGTTCGAGAGAGAGTTTGAAAGAGTTTCCGATCAAGATGAGAGGAAATGAGAATTGAGCTTAACAAACTTAATTTGTGGCTCTTCTTTTCCTTATATAGGCTCATTAAGTGGTGGATAGTAGGGGAGCATCGCTTGATTTAAGTGGTTACATGGCACTTAATATTTTTTTTGCTGCCACATATATTCTAGTCACTTGATAATATACATAATCCTATGTATTTACCGCTTAATAATTGTGCAATAAGCTCTCGGTTATCCAGAAATGTTCATGTGATCATTTCATGTAGGAATGTCCTCCTTGCATGCATGTTTATGTTAGTTCTGGAAGGTTTCCTGATCAAGCTTCCTGAAAAATAAGTCACAATGACCACATAGCTTCCGGAGGTTATGCTTTAATTGCCATAAGTATCTTTCGTAAGAAACATGGTCCTGGAAGGAATACATTTCCAGAAGGAACATGTTTTCGGAAGTAATGTGTTTCCAGGTCGATTGTGTGCCAGAAGGTATGTGTTTCCAAAAGGAACATGTCTCTAGAAGAATTTGTCTCCGGAGGGAGTATGTTTTCGGAAGATACTCATTTCCGAAAGGAACATGCTTCAGGAAGAAACCTTTTTTCAGAAGGCTCATTTTTTACTACACACCTCTGGGAGGTTTATACTCGTACAAGTGTCCTGAAGTCATCCGGAAAGCTTATATGATGAGTCTGCTTTCTGGAAAGACTTGGGATGTGGAGGCTTCCTGGAAAACTTATTTGACGGATGAACTGTCCGTGAGACTTCATCGTAAGGCTGAGTGCTCTGGAAGCCATCGTCCTTAGCTCGGAAGGTTTCCCTCGTCCCCCTAAAACACCTTGCCTTTCCCGGAAGGTCTCCAGAAAGCTCCTTTTGCTCCAAAACTGGCCAAAAGGCCTATTTTCACTCATTTTTCATACTTAGAGCTGATTTTTGAGTCAAAATTTATCATTTTTATTTAATTAAAAATATTTTGGATTAATTCCTGATAAATTCATTCAATTTGCATAATTAATATAACATAACATAAATTTTAATTACGCATCAAAATCATACATTTCTATAACAGTCTTGTCATGTATTAACTTCGTTACTAGCATAAACTTGAAAACGAATTTAACTTTTCATTACTATTATAGCTTAACATAGGATTACACCATGAAATTAACATAATCATGGTTTATTAACAAGGTACTTGTTTTTGGGGTTTCACAAAAATAAACTGCCAATTTTGGAAAGTGATATTCTCATTCCCCATATTCTAAGGAAACATTATTGATGGTAGCATTAAGAAAGCATATGATTCATAGTTGAGTAATTTTCACAAACAGTTCAAGCAATCAAGCCAATAGTGTAATAAATTCATAAAATCTGCATATAGAATTTTAAATAGAGACAAGAACAAATCAAAGTAATAGGAAAAAAAATTAAAAATCAAAGCTAATAAAGGAGGAGATGACCTTATCATCTATGTAGTAAAAAACACTTAGATTCAACAATACTACACAACAAACTCAATCCAGTTTTCCCTCAAAAAATCTAAGTTTTGTTTAATCTCTCTTAACCCTTCTTATCTTATATTCATCTCATTAAACATCAAACACGTAGAGGGAAAACCTAAAAACAAATTCAAGCAAATCAAAATTATTGTGTTTATCAATAAACAAAAATTATATCGCAAATCCATCATTATCACACCTAATCAAAACGAAACAAAGAGGGGACATAATAAAGCTCAAAATATTTACCCATAAGAGAAGCTTCGAGCATGTGCTTGGCCATAAGAATCTCTTATGTCGGATTCGAAACATCGACTTAGATTGTATGGTCTCGGTTTTCACCATATATATATAAAGAATTGTGTGAGATTAAAATAAGAGCCCAGTAAAAAATGATAATGGGTCAAATTTTCTCCAATTTGGTCCTAGTTTACTGCAACCAGGCTCTTTTGTGTTTAGGAAAACTTGACACAAGACTAGATCGCCTTTTACTGAACGATAGAGTTTTTTACTTTGTTGTATAGTTGAGCTGATGTTTGTTGGATAGTTACTGCTAGGACTTGAGCTTTGTTGCATTTTTCTTCTAGGAGGTCGGCCTCAAGAGATGAAAAAGTGACTTTTATGGTCTCATCAAAATTTTCTACTCGAAAAGTGGGGCGGCTAAGCTCAACTGGGACGACCGCATCCACCCTATAAGATAGTGAGAACAAGGTTTCTCCTATGGTTGTTTGGTAGCTGGTACAATAAGACCAAAGTACGAGTGGGAGTTCATCAACCCAACCACCTTCAAGTTTTGAGAGCTTCTTCTTTAAAGTCTGTTTGATCATCTTATTGACAACCTTGACTTGACCGTTGCTCTAAGGATGAGTGGGAGAAAAGAAGTTTTCCTAATCTCAAGTATGTCACAGAAAGTTTGGAAGTTGGCGTTCTTGAACTGGGTGCCATGGTCAGAGACATCGGCATACAATGTTATTCTAGACAAACATGGTAATTTTTGTCTCTATAATTTTGGCTAGTAGTTCTGCCTCCAGCCACTTGGCATCATAGTTGATCACAATCACAACGTACTCGAGTTGACCTCTTGCTTTTGGAAATAGGCTGATCAGATCAATGCCCCATTTGGCAAAGGGCCAAGGGCTAGATACTGAAGTCAAGTCTTCTGGGGTTGCCTTAGGCATGGAGCGAAGCACTAGAACTTATCACATGCCTTAGAGAAATTAAGCGAATCTTGTTGGATGGTTGGCCAATAGTATCCTAGGCGCAATATTTTGTGTGCTAGTGCTCAGTCACCAGAATGGTTGCTGTACACTGCTTCATGAACTTATGCTGAGGCCTTTATGGCTTCCTCTTCTTGGAGGTATTGAGTGTGGGAGTGCTAATCATGTGTTTGTATAAGTTATTTCCTCTTAGATACTATCTTGTAGCTTGAAAGAGAAGGCTTATCGCTTGGTCTTTATCACTTGACAAAATTCCATCTTGAAGATAGGAGATAAACAAGTCTACCCACGAACTCCTTGTGTGCGAGACTTTCAATGGGGACCATTTTTAACAAATTATGTATTGGGCGGTCAGGTCTAGAGCGGCCCTAGCAATCAAGTCCCCAACAACCCCAGCATGTCAGTCTCGGGTGGCCTCGACTATCTAGTCCTGGTGGGCCAGTCCCAAGTAGCCCTGGCAATCCGGTCTCAAGTAGTCCCAGTTAAGAGAAACAAGAATTTTGTGTTTTAATTAATTAATTAATGAAAGGGTAAAATGGACTTTAGTCAATATGGTTTTGAATTGGAATGGGCTTTCCACCCAATTTAGATTGAAATACTAATCCCATGAATTTGATGGAAAAGAAATGGAATGGAAAGCACTTTCCAATTTTAAACAAAGGAATGAACATAAATGTTATTCTATTCCTTCCAACCAAACACCACCTTAGAGTTTCAATTTAGATAGTATGTGCGGGTATACCAGGGCCTAACCTAATTTTGGCCTGCTAATTCGGTTTGACAAAAAATATTTTCTCTATAAATTTCGAGCTTTAATGGCTTTCCTCATCAAGCTTACCATGGCTTGGTTTGGTCAGTTATTTTGGCCTTGCCCGATTTTGCATTGGTATTCTTTCCTCTTTGTTTCCCATATCCACCGCCTTCGTTGCTCTATAGCCTTCACCGCTTATGCCCGCCGAGAACCCATGGTCTAAAATTCTTTTCGTCATAGTTCATTAGCTAAAGGTCCGACAACGAGCCAAAATGCTCGTCAAAGCTTCACTTTATTACTCTCTTGCTTTGACAGTCTTTACCTATCGTGATTTCTCTATGTAAAAGAGTTAAAATTATATCTAAAATTATACTTAAATATGAAGAATTTTTATTCTATTATTCAATTTTTTCTTTTTCGTTTCTTTTTTCCTTACATGGAAATTGAAACTCTTTCCAAGCTCATTTTTTTTAAAAAAATGATTATGAAATTGTAATGCAATTAATAGATTGATGTATCAAAGGAAATTTAGGCGTTGTTTGATATGGTATTCTAAAAAGGCTTTTGAATTTTTATAAAATTTGAACTTTATCGTATTGAATAATTTTAAAATATTATATTAATCGTAAATTAGGTTATGTTTGATTTGATATTTTAAAAAGATTTTTGAATTTTTATAAAATTAGGACTTTATCGTATTTAATAATTTTAAAATATTATGTTAATCTTAAATTAGGTGTTGTTTGGTTTGATTTTCTAAAAAGACTTTTGAATTTTTATAAAATTGAGAATTTATTGTATTGAATAATTTTAAAATGTTATGTTAATAGTAAATTATTATATTATTTGGTTTGATATTCTAAAACGACTTTTTGATTTTTATAAAATTGAAATTTTATTGTATTGAAGAATTTTAAAATGTTATGTTAATCGTAAATTATAGTACTGTTTGGTTTGGTATTCTAAATACTTTATTTAGAATGTTGTACCAAATAAAAATCTTATTTAGAATACTCTATTCAGAATACTGAACCAAATAAAAATTCTGTTTAGAATACTCTGCCTTCCACTCTATATCCAATCTTTTTCCCCATTAGTCGCTCTCTTTGGCCGGCCTATTGATGGAGCGGGAGTGGGGGTTCACACTTTTATGCTTTATTTGGTAGGAATAATGGAAAATAAGACGGAGGGAGAGACTAAATCTTAAGGTGGAGAAAATAGAAGGAATGAAGAATAGTTTTCTCCTATGGTGTTTGATAGTACTAGAAGGAATGAAAATACAAATCACTTCTTTTGTTTAGTATTGACAAAATAAATTGCAATTTTCTTACACTATAAGTCCCTGAACTCTTAAAATATTAGCAATTTGATCATGAAAGTAAAAAAAAATTCTTTTATTTTTATTTTAGGTCCTTAAAATTTTAAAATATTAGCAATTTGATCCTAAAAATAAAAAAATAAAAATTATTTTTTTGATTTTCTTTTTCTTTTTCTCTTTCTTTTATTTTTCTTTTCTTTTATTTTTTCTCTTTTATTTTTTCCTTTCTTTTTCTTTTTCTCTTTCTCTTTCATTTTTTATTTTATTTTCTTTATTTAAAACAAAAAAAAAAAGAAAACGAAAAACAAAAGATAAAAAGAAAAAAAAAAGAAAAAGAAAAAGAAAGAGAAAAATAAAATAAAATAAAAAATATTTTTATTATTATTATTTTTTTAAAGATCAAATTGCTAATATTTTAAGAGTTCATGAATCTAAAATAAAAATAAAAAAGAAATTTTTATTTTTTTTTATCCCTGAGAATAAATTGTTAACACTCGAAGAGTTTAGGAACTTGTGGCGCAAAAAAACTTAAGTTATCCAAAATGGCTTCAAGAAATTTAGTTAAACTATTTGGGCGTAGAAGAAGATAAAAAAAAGAAAAAAAAATAAAAAGAAAGAAAAAAAATAAATTTTTTTTTTTGCTCTGCAAATTAAATTGTTAACACACGAAGAGTTTGGCAACCTATGGTGCAAAAAAAAAACTAAATTATCGAAAATAGATTTAAAAAATTTAGTTAAATTATTTGGGTGTAGAAAAAAAAAGAAAGAAAAATAAAAAAATAATAATAATTTACTCTATGATTAAATTGTTAACACTTGAAAAGTTTGGGGACCTGTGGTGCAAAAAAAATTAAATTATTCAAAATAGGTTCGAACAATTTAGTTAAACCATTTGGGAGAAGAAGAAAAAAAGAAAAAAGAAAAGAGAGAATTGAAAAGAAAAAAAAGAAAAAAGCGGAAAGTACATGGGTATAATTTAGCCCAAATAACATGTCCATTTTTTTTATGTTTTTTTTTTCAAACTTGAGGTAGTTTTTGTAACTTTATGTAATTAAAGGGTACCAAAATGCAATTATATATAATGAACCTTGAAGGTGCTCAACATATTGAGCATTTTTCAATTAAGGACAAAAATATCTATTTAGCCCATAAGTCCACTTAAGAGCTGATGGATTTTATAAATTATCCCAATTTTGAGGGACTAAAAAATAGATCTAAGTGTGAATTTAGAATCTTTTCTATTTTATCTTTTCCTTAAAATTCTTTCTATCAAATACCCACATATCTCATTTTTCATCTATTAATTTCTAAATTATTTTCCTTCCTTCCATATTTACTTCCTACCAAACAAAGGGTTAGTATTTTATTTCCAAGCTAAGCCGCTGGAGTGGCATTTGTAGTTGCTTCTTTGTTTAGAATACTCTATATATAATGTCATGTTTAAAATAATGCAGAATAGCAAATTAAATAGCACCATTAGGCCATGTTTGGTACATCGTATTATATTATATTGTATTATAAATGAGGTGATGTATTGTATTGTAATATATTGTATTGTATATTTTTTTATACAATACCAT
>WUAT03414836.1:0-10097 GCA_010015005.3 Ulmus americana
TAGTTGTTATATAATTTATTATATTATATTGTATTATTTGTTATTTATTATAGTAAACAATTGTTTATTAATATTTTAAAAGGTAATTAGACTAAAATAAATTTAAATTTGTGAAGCAATAAATTTATAAAACAAATCTACTCATAAAATAAATTTATAAATAAGTTATAAAAATATATAATGTTTTTTTTTTAATTACATGAAAAAAAATTCAGTAAGTGTAGAAATTTATATAATAAAAAATATATATGTTTACATTTTAATACAAAAAAAAAATTAATTACATAAAAACTTTATTGGTCTTTCCAAAAAAATAATCTCAAAATTATTAGGGATATTTTGATAAAAATAATATTTTTTTTGCATTACGTTTCAATACTCAACCAAACACGATAATCTTTATTGATTTTAATTTTTAATTAAACAACATAACGTATTCTAATTATTCTTATTTAATTTTATTATCATTTCAATTGTGATTTTTATTCTATTTCAGGAACCAACGCCACGTAAGGTCAAACCACACAGGCTTAGGTGGCGTGGGAAAAAGCATGATTACTAATTGCTTATCAAATCTAGACGGCTAACTAAACACAAAACCCTAGCTAATAAAGCTATTCCATTAGTTAAATTATTAGTCATTTAATCTTCAATATTTTGTATAAAGAAAAAAACAGCTGGAACAGCAGTTACAAGAATATTTCTGACGGTAATTTGGTTGATGCTAAATTATTTCTTAGTTTTTTAGTCAAAATATGTTTATTAAGTGTTCCTATTGCTATAAATATATATCTAGAATTAATTATTGATACATGTCCTTAATTAGGTCTCAACTGGTGCAGTATATATATATATATATCATGTGTGTGTTAATGTATATAGTGTTCCAATGTTGAGATATACTTTAAATTTAGTTTGGTTGTGATGTAATGCGGTCACATGCAAATACAAATTACTGTCGTTGAAGATGCTACCTATGATCCTCCATAATTAACTAGGCATATAAGAGTAGAGTGGGGCTAACTAAGTATTAAAACTATCAATAATTATATAGTAAGAAATTAATCATTACTGGTCCCTTTTTTTTATGAAAAAAATATAAAATTTAAAAATTAAACACGTATGCCAACCCGTACTAATTCAGTTGATGAAAATAGAATGGAGTTAAGAGATCTAGGAACAACTAATGAGTATGTTTAAACAAGGTATTTAAATAATATTTTAAAATTGTATTATTTTCATAATCATGATTGAAATAGTAAAAACATAGAAAGTTAGTTAAATTGGTGTTCTTTTCGTGATTTAAACATAATTTTTATTTTAGTGATTTGATTAAAAAAAAATTATTTAAATTTAAGAATATTTAATATTGTATATTTTTAATGATGTAAATTTAAAATATAGAATTTGTATGATGATTTAAAATCACAAGTAAAGAAAATTTAGTAATTTAAATGAATAAATAAGTTCATACATTGGTTATGAAATAGTCCAAGAGAGGAATGTTTTGCTCCAATATTTAAACATAAGAAAAAACAATTTTAAATTTGAAAACACTACACTACACTAATCATTGTTGTCTCGCCACAGCCACTATTTCAAGTTATCTCAAAATTTAGACATTACATTCTTATCTTGATTTTCTACTTGGCTTGAGCTTTCACCTACATCTTCTGTATCATCAGACAATTGAAAATTAGGATCGTCAGTCTCTACGTCAACAAAAAACCTCATCCTCACCCGCATGCAATCTGATAAAGTTATGAACCACCACACGAATCATAGTTTGTTTTTTTAACAGACATTTGTGTCATTTGGCTATGGATAAGAAATCTTCTCTTCAAAATCCCAAAAATCCTTTCTATGGTGTTTCAGAGGGACACATGCCGTAGTTGTACAACTTCATCTTCTTATAATTGTCTCATCTCCTACGATCACTGAGGTTCTAGTTTTGATTATGGTATAGTGCTAGAAAACATCCTTTATTTGAGTATCCCGAATCAACAAAGATATTTACCTGAAAAAAAGCCATAACCAATTGAATGTAATGAAATAAATAATTACCTTTTGGTGGAAGTGGAAAATTGAACTATGAGTCAGTAATGGCATTACCCAAAATGCGATAGTCATGCACCAATCTTTCTCAATTGGCAACTATGTATGTGAACTTTAACTCGAAATCACAAATTGCTAGGACGTTTTGGGTAGTCTCTCTTTTTTGATCACGGTACCTATTTGCCAAATATTTTGAAACATTTCCAGTAACGTGTGTCCTGTCAATGGCTCCAACATGACCCTAATTAGAAATAAAATGAGGATTAATTGTTTTGAATATTACAACAAAAACTAAAAAAAAAAGCTTTAAAGGGATAAAATTACCTGACAATACAGATAAAACTTTATGTTGTAAATGATGTACGGTGGAACAATGTCAAAATTTAGAGGCGTAATAAACTGCTCTGAAATCTCAAAAATCTGGGTGCATATGATGGCAAAGTACTTGCTTATTGTCAACTCATAATGTTGCCAATCCTCATATGATTGGCAATTAGTTGCAGCATGTGCCACCACATACAAGAATATTAGTAGTAGTTGTTCCTCAATACTGATCGTTCTTGTAGCCTGTAATCTACTTATTTCCTCTAACAATCATGATAGCCAAAGAAAACAATCTTTCGTCATTCGTGTTCTGTTGAAGGTCCATTCATCATGACCATGAATAAACTCGAGCATTGGACATGTCCGGTAAGTTGGGATATGTGAACCTTTGATTTCTGTATGTCCTCGGTATATGACGATAAAGATACGCAATGATTGCCACCATCAAATCGTCATCATCCGAGCTACTATTGGGTGGAGAATGATGCAATTGATTTGATAACTCACGCCAGACATATCTAATCTGTTACAAATATAAAATCAAGCAAATTGTCAAATGTATTCGTTTAAGCACTAAGAAAGAAATATCCACCAAATTATAACATCAAATAAGATCATAGTTTACACCAAATTATAAAATATCATAAAATCAAATATAACTCAACTAAAAAAAAAGTTCTAAATTGGACAAAAAAAATACTCATCCAACATGCTTGGAAATCCAAGCATCTCTTAAATATGGTTCCATTTTCACAAATATCTTGTGCATTACAGGCCCAGCTACTATCAATGTGTTAAAGGCTTTAAATTTTTTTTTCATACGGTCGAGGTCCATATATAGCAGTAATGATCGCCATGCAATGACAATTTATGTCATGGGTCGGGTCATGGCAGGTTGGCGTGTCTAGTTAGTCAACTCTAATCCGACCTATTTATATTTCATGTCAAGAAATCTTAGCCCTAACCCAACTTGACATGTTCACATGTTGACCTGACCTACACTACATGTTGGTCAATATGATCAGTCTAACATGTTTGATCTATTTGACACGTTTGACCCATTTGACCTGTTTGGATTATACACTACATAAAAGTAAATAAAGTTTCAAATAAACACAATTGATGAGTTAAATAGTTTATCACAAAATATTAACACAATAAACAAAGTTATTAATCCTTAATTAAACTTTTAATCAATTAATTTTCAAGTATGAATAAGTTATGTTATTTGTTTTTAAAGAATTTTCTTTTAAAACAAATAATATTTTAAATATAAATTAATAATTTTAATTATATACAGTATATAAACGGGTCAATTCGAGTCATTAACCCTAACCTAACCCAACATAATGTCGTGTCAAATAGGTTGACCCGAATTTGACTCGCTACCTCAAAATATCAACCCTAATTAACCCACTAAATTTGTGTCGTGTTCGAATCATATCGTCGTGTTATGACCAGAATTGTCTCCCCTAATCATATATAATGAACATACTTAGTTCCATACTCGTGGCCTATTTCTATTTCTACATAGCTATTTTCATATGCGCCTTTTCCATCATAACGGAGCACATGTTCATAAAGGACTCCTGCTCCGATGTCATTTCTCCTTCTTCTTCCTCGGAAAATCAGCCGGTAATGGCCTTTTCTAACCAAAATGCTGATTAATGAACATTGTTGTATCATTATTGACATAGTCGTCCTCTTTGTCAACGACCTAGAATGTTGCTTGGGCTATAGCTTTACCCAATGCAGTAGCCATAGCACACGTTGCACTACTATGGGATAAGAGGTTCATGTACAGCTCAATGTGCAAAAGTTCCCTCTTCACAAGGGATGCAATGTCAGAGTTGGTCTGTAAACATAAAATAAAATATGTCAAATAATTTTCTGGTTAATTTTCCAGCCATAATAAATAGTAATGAAAAAAAGTTAGTAAACTTACCTCCTTGAAATGATTCTAATAATATTCGTCACATGTAACCTATTTGGTCTCTTCGTTCCATCTAAGACCAATATTTGTTTTAAGCTCCATGTGAAGTTTGAACTCCTTTTTCATCATAAGTTTATATTTAGACCTTACATTAACTAAATAAGACATAGGGCCATATTTTTCATTTAAAATGTTAATTATCTTATTATATGTATTAATGTGTGGAGTTGTGTCATATCCGAGTTGTTAATTGTCATTTAGAAGTCACAAGAAATCGTATATGCTTTCCTCATTCCATATCACCTGGCTTTGTATTTTAGTGGCATCTATAAAAATAATTCAAATTTTATTAAGATTATCAAAAAACACATGTACTAAATGACCTCAACTTTTTGAATTTTTAAGAATAATCCATTTTCACATTTTTAACCATTGCAAAACATTTGATAACAATTCTTTAAATTCATATTAATTAACAATAAAAATTTCACGGCCTGGTTCTTTTTGACATTTAAAACATTTAAAAACCTTACTTAGATCACTGAAAATCAAAGTAAATTTTTTTTTTTATTATTAAATACTATCTCGATTGGTTCAAAATCAACATTTAAAGAACAACATAATTTTATCTAATTTGAAATCAAATCATAATATCTATTGAAAACATAGTTTAAACCTAATCTAATTTAAAATCGTTTCGTTACTAACATCTAGAACTTAACTTTTATGAAAAGGTCTTATTTCTAAAGGGTATTTATGGAAATATAACTTTTCAATTGAAAATCAGTTTATGAAAGAAAAAAAAAGTTCAAAGGATATTTGTTGGTAGATTAACAGCTCTACCAGACTTATAATTAAAATGCCTCCAAAACAAATATTTACAAACCATAAAGATTTAGAGAATGAGTTTCAAAATATAATAAAACACATAGCGAGAACATAGATATAAAACATTTAAGAAAGCATAAAAACATTGAACATTTACAACTGATGTGGAATAGTTTGCATGGTAGATTGCCCCACTCCCCATGTTCCAGAAACCTACCCACAAACTGGCATCCCATCTAGCATCAATACATATTTGCTTTTGTACCTACAACATGAACATAAGTCGTAAGTCGAGGCTCAGCAAGTATAGACATATCTCACAAATATGGTACAACACATTCAATAAGCACATAATATATAGTTATATATTCACATAACATATAATGAATATGTATGCAAATGCCTATTGAATGCAGATTTCTATCTTATTTCATTTCACGACAGTCTAGACTCTTTAAGTGTTTGTTTTCTAGACTTGGCTCCTGTGTACGTACGTGGCGCACTGCTATGGAGGGTGTCGAGAGAGCTACCCAGGTCCAACACCAATCCTTTGGCCAAAACATTCTGCAATTGTTCCAAATTAGGGAATGTCCTGGAACATTATACCTTGGTGAGGAAGGAATGGTACGACACTACCTATTTAGTTTATCTCTTGTAACCTTTTACTATTCACATTAAGTCTCATTTTTAATAATTTATAGATTATGCAACCCAGTGCATTTTAATCTTACTTATGAGACTCCTTTGACAATTATTATAATTGGATGCATGTAAACTGACCTGAGGATGCATGTACATTGATTTAACCAAACATGCAACAATAACATTATGTAGTGCACGTACTGTAAATATATTATATCGTAATTCAGTAATAGCAAATATCACAATACATCACTTCAATCATATTTGGCAATTAAACAAGAACATAACAACAAGTACTTATCAAACATATTGCACACAATCTATTTCAGAAAACTCATTTGTTTCATGCATGTTGTAAGTGAGGATTTCAACCTATATACATAACACATCCACTTATTAAAATCCTTTCACCTTTGGGGAATGATTTTGTAAGTATGTATGTGTGTATATATATATATATATATATATATACACACATGTATACATACATATATATTGGCAAAATTTATATGCGCAAACTATATATATATATATATTGCTTTTCTAAATATGTTTGTAATTCAAAGATATATAAAAATAACTAAAATACAAAAGAATTTTTTTTCTAAAAAAAAATTAAAAAAAATAAAATATGAGTTTGAGGGGTTTAGTGTTGAAGAAAATAATTTTAGGGGGCAATATGATATTTTGCGCATAGTTCAAGGGTCATTTAAGGCAATTACCCTAAAATAGAGTAGATTTTGCCAATTAATAAGAGTTTGAGGGGTTTAGTGCCTAAAAAACAAAATTAGGGGGTAATGTAATAGTTTGTGCATAGTTCAGGGGGCATTTGCGCCAATTACCCTTTTATTTCTTCTTGGAATCCAATTTCAACCCCAAAGGTTAGTTGAGTGCTAGACGGAAATCCTTGGAAAGCCAAGGTATAAAGGGCTCCGACCACTAAGTCGATCCATCCACCTTAGAAACATCTCTAAGCTACAGACTAAATAAACATCTAATCTGAATGGACCCACAAAGCTCTATTCGAATCAGAGGGATACACTTCTCGGAGTCATAATCAATTCCATGCTAATGTAATTTCTAAATGAATAAACGTGTTCTTTCTGAATGAACAATATTCATCCAAATAAACAATCAAGTCTTTTTCACTTAATATCCGCATCACCACTTTCTCAACGCTTTTGCAAAGGTTTGTATTCATTCCGAATGGAAAAATGTTCTAGAACTAATTTCTTTTGGTGTTAAACTTTGCTTTTTAAATAATTTTACTCATCTTTCTTAACTTTTGGACAAAATAGCATTCCTCTTAAAATATCTACACCCTTTTTAAATTATTTATCTCGATGACTAGATGCTTCTTCTTCAACACCAAGCTATAACGACCCTTGTCTGAGTCGTTTTCTTTTAAATAATAACTGTACAAGAGATCCGTGAGCTCAAAACTAATATCCAACTAGTAGGACAAAACCAATACCCCTAAAAGAATACGCTAAGAGTTTGATATTAACTGACCAGAGTTGATTTCGAAGTAAGCCAAAACTGATTGGATCAGTTTGGGAATAAGGAACCTAAGACTGATTGTGAAAGAAATTTCGTAGAAAACATACAAATTTTGGGACAACCCAGTTGGCCCTCTCCCCCACCTTAGCACTCCTCAAATCAAAATCTTTTGAAATCAAGCACTGCATCTACATGGTCCGGATGTTGAGCTTCGTCATCATAGCCTTAGGATTGAAGACCAACATACCAGTCGGTTGAGGATTCCCAGAGCAACTTGATATTGGGGTTTCCTCTTCCCCACCTTCCTCTCTTGCCGGACGGACAACTGGCAGGGCTTCAAGCACAATCGAATCTTCACCCATAGGAAGTGCGAAGGCTACCTTCAACCTCTTGAGATGAATGCCACTAACCCGAGATGGGGAAATACCCCTTTCCCTCTATACGACTGGCAACTCCATCCAATCCTCATCATGAAAACCCATTGGCTGAACAGAATCATCTACCCCCATATCACTTTCTGAACAGAATGTAAACCTATATATTTTTAGCATTCAAAACCCAAAAATTCATACCTATCCTCTTCTAAATAGCCAGCTAACCAAAATCCAAGAAAAAGAAAGGAAAACCAACGCAAAACATACTTGTAAACAGATACCAAAACGTACTTATAAACATATACCAAAATACACTTGAAGGGGATATACAAAATGCTAAAACTTGCTCATAAATGATTTTTGGGTTCTTAGAATTAAGCTAACATCCTAGGAATGCACAAAAATTGGTTTTGTACACTTCGCAGCAAAGCTCCAAAAAATGATCGATGGAACTAAAACACAAACTAGCAAATCAACTAAAGCAAGAAACAAAAAAATGGAGAGATTTAAAGCATACCTGTTTAAGAAGACATAGGTCGATCTCGCCAAGAAAAAAGACGGAATCGTGACCAAAATCGCCGGAATCACAAAGAACGGAAAGGAGAAAACCCAAGTCGAAACGAAGAAGAAAAGTGGGTATTTTGAAGGTTATAAGCTTCTCAAGGAAGCAAGCACACGTGTTGGCCATCGTGATGACCTTCACAATTCCCAACGCATCCAGTCCTTTCAAAACCTGTAGACCACAATTAGCCACGTGTACATAGGTATTTTTTCCTGCCCGTATGAGCTTCAAGCTAAAAGTTTCCCACTTTTTATTTTTCAATTGAACCAAGCAAAAAACACTCAAGGTGTGTCCGTTTGGAATTCCATCCATCTCCTGTCTCAATTTAAAGTTGAGCCAAAAAGATAGGGGACTAACTGTTGGGGCCAAAACTCGCTTAGGCCCAACCTTGTAAATTGAGTCCGAATGGGCCCAGGCCCATGGTCTATTCTTCATCTGCAATAAGCCGGTACTCGTGAGACTGAGCTGGCAGAACGGACTACGTGAATAAAAGGGCGAAGTCAAACAACCCTCATTGCCATTGCAAGCTACAGAACTACCTCGGACTCTTTCTCTTCACGTTGGCGAAACAGATGCCTAGTTAGCCCTCGAATTCGGAACAAACCGCGGGCTCAACGGTCAAGTTCTATGGCAATAAAAGGGGAAGCTTTTAGGTAGAACCTCCCTAGGCAATCTGAACCACGACAGACTCAACTCTGGAAACCACATCTATCTGAGAACTCCCATACACCGATTCTGATCATCACTCATTCTCAAGCAGTTTCTGAGCTCTCAAAGACGATCTCAGGCCACCAGTTCTGGTGCCTTGCACCGTTAAACGGGCGAACTCCATACTTTTGGTTTCCTAGAATTCCTTCTGGTCCCTCTGATTCATATTTCCGAACAATCATCATTCTTTCAGAGCTTATTTCATTAAGAATGGATAATTTTTTTATTTTGAAATTCATATTTTATCATACTCTTATTCAAATTATTATTTCCAATTGGAATCTTACTAACTTGAGCATCATAGTGAACTTGGTCGACATCCACCTAGTGTCAAAGATCTCTGCTTATCTATCTTTTAGTTTCATGTCTCTGGTACCCCTTTTTCATTAATTGTAAATTAATTTTAACATCTACACCAACTTATACTAATCAAAAGATTAAATAATATACCTACAAAAAATTCCAAACTATCTCTCAAAATTTGATAATGAATATGATAATTACATTTTGGTACCCTCTAGTTAAACGAATTTGCAAATACTTCCTTGAGTTTTGGAAAATATCAAAATGGGGCATCTTGTTTGGGACAAATTGCAAATTGATACCCTTAACTTCTTTTTTTCACAATAAAATGACGAAATTGCCCATATACTATTATGGATAACTTTAGTTTCTTGCACTATAGTTCCCTGAACTCTTCAAGTATTAATAATTTTATCCTGAAAATTAAAAAAATAATAATTTTTTTCTTTTTCATTTTTTTTTATTTTCCCTTATTTTTACTTTTACTTTTTCTTTTCTTCTATACCCAAATAATTTAACTAAATTTCTTAAAAATCTATTTTGAATAATTTTAATTTTTTTTTTACGTCATAGGTCTCTGAATTCTTCAGGTATTAGCAAATTTGTCCAGAAAGTTAAAAAAAATATATATATTTTTAAATTTTTTTCTTATTCATTTTTTATTTATTTTCCTTTACTTTTACTTTTTCTTTTTCTTTTTCTATAATTTTCTTATTCGCCCAAATAATTTAACTAAATTTCTTAAAAATCTATTTTAAAGAAATTTTTTTTTTTTACACAATAAATCTTTGAACTCTTCAAGTATTAGTAAATTTATCCCAAAAATTAAAAAAAATTATTTTTTTAATTTTTTTCTTACTTTTTTTTT
>WUAT03415057.1:0-10096 GCA_010015005.3 Ulmus americana
AATTGCATAGGAGTATTTGTAGTGAAGTCGAAAGCCCTAGGTTTTTAATTCATAAGTTTTCACATTTAATTTTCTTTTAAGTTTTGATTTATTTCTTTATTGCAATTCTTCAAACTTTCGGTTGATCAAATAGTAGTTTAAATAATTAATTTTAGTATTTAGTAGCATAATCCTTGTGGGAATGATATCCATACTTAGGTACACTTTTATTACTTGAAATGATTAGTGCACTTGCTAGATTTTTCGCATCAGTCTTTTTTTAAAAAAAATAAAATAAAAAACTCTGTTAATCATATTATTAAGGCCCGTTTAAGCTGGGCCTTTATAAATAATAATAAAAAAGACTTGGTCCAATTACTAAAATCACTTCTCAATATGGTAGAGAGCTTAAGTCGGCCAGATGTGATAAAGGGAGAGGTATTTTTTATATAAAATAAAAATTCTTGTGAGAGAAAGCAATAAAAGCTAAGTAAAAAAAGAAAGTTTATTTTCTTTAAATTCTGTTTTCTTCTTATTGTTTTGCTAATCCACTTAATTCTTTTAGTGAAATGGTGATTACACACCTTTTGTCTCATCACTCCTAAGAATTGTCTAGAAGATCTAGTGGATAAGTAGCCTGTTTGATTTTGTGCTAGCGTCAATCACCAAGTGAATGAGATATGTATTATAAATTCATTTATTAGTCAATCATATGAGATCCTATTACTGGTTTGCTAAATTTCAGGGTTTGGTTAAAATTTATTTTTTATAGTAAATTTTTTTTGGCTTTTTATACTTAAAACTCTCCGAATTATGCTCGATTTTACATATTACCACCTGAATTTAGAAAATAACCAATTTACCTCACGAATTTATAGTTTATCTACTTAAGCAACTGAATTTTTAAAAAATTATTGTTTTTATTTGTTTTCCCGAACACTTTTCTTTTCTTTCATTTAAACACATGTAAAAATTGTCATTAAGCATCGTTTAGGTAACATGTTATCATAGATTTATTTATTTATTTTTATAAAAAAAAATTTTAATTTGTAATATATATGTGTGTGTGTGTGTTATACCCGACTTTAAGCATAAGTTAAAACTAAATAAATAGGAGGGTGTGTTTAGGAGGTTGCCCCCGAACTGACCGAACAGGGCCGAACAAGAATGAAAGCCATTGGAGCTTAGAAAAGGTGAAGTCTGATTGTCCTTAGGAAGGTAACCAAATCGGAGGATTCTGAACGAACCTTTCATGTGAAGGTTCAAATGGACCATTCTTGAAAGAAGTCAAACTGAAGGCATTCCCAAATCACCCCGAAGTGCAGGATAAGGAAAATTGGGAAGCATCAAAAAAGAGAACCAAGTACAACTAAGTTCAGAATAGTGTCCAGGTCACGAAAACTAGAATAGAGCCTTTCACTAGCATGCCAAACAGATCATAAGCTAAGGTACCAGAGGGATCTGAACCATGAAATCCAAAGACCATTTCCAGGAAGGCCCGAGCAAGGATGTCCGGACCGAACATAGATAACTAGCCCAGATGGATATGTCAGAATGGAGCTGTGCGTTCAAGATAGCTCCTCTGATAGAATCTTTCCCTTTTCATAAGTGGCAAATCTGCTATCCTTCTCGTGCCAAGTGGAGATATGGAAGGATTCTCAGATAAATTAAATGTTATTAAACTCTTCCTCAATCCCCTATAAATAGGGGAATGCTTCTGATATAAAAGAGGAGAAGAATTTCCTTCATAATAGAATATAATGACTCTCTCTCTCTCTAAACTCTCCACCCTCTCTCAAAAATCCTCTTGCATTCTTCCTCAAAATTAATGATATTAAGATTAGGCATGACCGCCGAACCCTTAAACACTTTGCAACTCCCTTTCATAAGCTTCAAACACTTTGCAACTCACCTTTCATGACCTTTTATGAAGTTTATCTATGGCTTCTGGTAGGTCAGGGTATCGATTTAAAGATGAAGTTTAGCTCTGTTAATCCCATTCTTCAAACCCCCATTATTTATGAGATTTCGTATTGTTAACCAAAATTGGCTCTAACAATATATATAATTATCCTTATTTTAAATTACCTTTCTTTTGTTTGTTATTTTACTCTAACAATCAAATTAATAAATTTTGATTTTAATCCTTTCACCTTTATTTCATCAAATTTGTTAATTGTATTAATTAAATACATATATTTACTTGGATATATTCGATATGTTTTTTTTTGTAACAATATAATTTGTAAATTATTTTCTCCTCATTATTTTTTTTGAGTTTTACTAATTCGTATGGTTCATTTTTGTTCTCATAGTTTTATTAATTTTTAATTTCGTAACTTGACTTATTTATTCTAATTTTGTAACATTTATTCACTTGCTTACATTTCTTGTACATCAATGTAAATATAGTATAACGTCGATAAATTAAAAACCTCGATTAAATGATATTTTGGTCTGTCCCGATTGGGACAATGTCGTAAATTAACAATTCGCTAAATTTACAAGATAATACATTTTAAAAAAAAAAACACATAGGTCTCGCTTGATATATAAATTAATAATATCCTTATACATCAAAATTATATATATACATGACTCAATTAGGTAGTTTTTGTAAAATATGACTCCAACGTTACTTGTTTCCTTTTGAAATTTATATTTTATTGGATCTTATTTCTAACTTTTTTTAGTGCATTAAGCAGCTCTATGTGTAGTTTTTTTTTTTTTTTTTTGCTTGACTTAATTTTCATGAAGTATATTAATTAATTATACATTGAATTAAACAAATTAAGTATACATCGAATGTAATTTTAGTTTGTTGTAAAAATGAATAGATCTATGACTTATATTTAATAAGACTAATTACATTTATGAACTTGTTTCGGTTAAACGAATACATAGAATTTTTATAACTATGGAAAATACATTCTCTTAACTTTCCGATAAGCTATCATGTAACAAAATCCGACAACTATTTGAGGGCTAAATATGGTCATTTGTTACAATTATTTGCACAAAGTGACCATTAATGATACAAAATTTAGAAGTTAGTAGCCATTAGTATCATTGTCCCGAGAAATATAATAAAAAAGTTTTAGCATGACTAAACTTTACCCTTATATTAATTTCATATAAACCCAAATTATAAGAATTTTTGCATTTCAAGGTTATTCTTGATTTCTTAACAAGTCCATGTCCAAAATATAGAAATATTTTGATCAACCCAACAAAAATGATCATTTCACCCTCTCTGCTTAAAATGTTTGATCCTCAACCAGTTTCTCTCTAGCTCTCCGAGCTTCTAGTTGAATTAATAAGTGTTGCCATCTGAGGCTATGTATGTAAGGGCTTGAATCCACGTTATATATAAAAATAATAATTAAAAAAAATAGTTAACAAAATTAGATAGTTGAATTAGCAAGCGTTTGTTAACATTAAGCTATGTAGTTTCACTCCTTCAATTAAAAAAATAAGTCTCACTAAAAACCCCTAAAATTTCACTCGTGTGTCCTAGTAACTCAAATTTGTAACAAGAGCGTTTTACCCTTGAAAGTTTCACAATCATCTCAAACTGATAACTACCAAACAGTCAGAAAGTTGATGAAAATTACTAACAAAATTCACCAACTCTCCTCCAAACTTGCAAAATGAGCATTTTACCCTCAAAATCTTCGTTTTACCAATTTCCATATAACTTAACTGAAGAACGCTGTAAAATGGAGAGACATTAGGGTAAAAACATTCTATCATAGCACACAATTATCAATCATGAATCCAAACTCAAATGCATCTCTTCCACTAATGTGCATCTCCCCCAAAACACCTACCTTGCCCAACAAGGAATAATAGCAAATCACTCTGGTATACATATATAGATATATACACAAATCCAGTAAGAAAAAACAAGCAAAATCCATGAAATATACATGTCAGCACTACTTTAACACTTCCCATATTAGATTTCCTCTGTAAAACACATCCAAATTTATGTTCTCAACCGTTAGTTGCCATTACCATTCCTCCATGTAAATTCCTAACAAATTACCATCATGCACTAGTGTACGATTCCTTCCATATTCACAAGGTTTCTGCTGCTTTAACCGTGTTCTATCTAGCTTGTAACTCGGCATGTTCCCTGCACAGCACGCACACTGCACTCAATATATTGTTCTTTCGGGGTTTCACTCAAATTTCACAGGAAAAGATATAATGCAAGGGAAACAAACCATTTTCATCTTTTTAAGTTCCACTATGCGTAGGAGACCCAAGCTCAGAACCATAAACCGATGCATATGACATTGTATCTTCTTTATTCATGGCCACAAAGTTCAATGGTGTAGTAGACAATCTTCTCATTTCCTTGAAGTAACCGTTTTGGCGGCCAGAGTAGGACCGAGGTGTCATGAGCTCTGGAGTTGCACTGCCAACTGAGTTTCGACGAGGTGTAGGAGTCATGGATCCATTCCCATTACTATGGTATCCATTTGGCTTCTTAAAGCTGCTACTTTTCCTTGGACTTGGCTTAGATCCATACCTTGCTTCCTTTTCTGTGAGGAGCAAATCTTGGAGCTTCTTTTGGTCCTAAGAAACAGGAGAGAAGTCGAGTATGAATTTGTATAGTTTAAAGTCAATAAAAATAATGTCCGGTCTAAAATCTCAAGAAATTATGCAAATGAAACGGCAAGAATTAAATTACCCTGTATCTCTTCTTCTCTTCTTCTTTCTGTTGTCTGCTGAGTTTGTAATCCTCAAGAATTGACACCAACCTTACCTACAAAAGTTGTTACGTAAATAATGACAAGTTAGTTTATGTCACAAACTACAATAGTCGTGAAAAAAAGCTCACTTTGGAAGGAAACAACTCACCCCATCGTAAAGAAAAAATGTTTTCTTTTCATCTTCCCAAGCGAGAGTACGGTTTATCAGGTTGTCAACAATTGCTGAAAGAAAAGACATGCTTAGCCCCATGAAGTAAAAGACTCAGATAAGGATAGCTTGCTAACTAAGGCAATACCTGGAATTTTGGTCACGGTAATTCGAGCACGTTCTGCACGTTTAAGGTTGATATGAACACCTCTTCCAGCACTGTACTTGTTGTGATCCTGGAATTCAATTAAATGTTTAGATCAAAGGGCTGACAAGATGCTCTAGAAGTAATCACAGTTTAAGAACAAGACTATACAAATCAATATAACTAGTGATGACATGGTATATGGAAAATTGCACATAAGAAAGAGAGAAGATACATGCAAGGAAGCGAGGGAGGGAATAAAAATGCAGAGTTACAAGGGATTAAAAATGCAGAATTACAGGGGAATAGTCCTAAAATTGCATATTGAAAGATACAAAATTCAAGCTTACTAGATTACATTCTTCGAGCCAATTTTCCTCTTCACATGCAGTGAGCCACCGGTCTATCCTATCCATTATTTCTTTCCGGCTTGAAGCCTCTTCTTTAGCTCTCACTATCTGTGCTTCGATGTTTGCCAAAAGTTCAGATGGATCTACAAGACCTGAATAAAAACAGCAGGACACTTATTCACATGTCTTTCTACTAAAACTCCTTTATGACAGAAAAGAGAAGCATACCAGAGTCTATTAATGCAGTTGATTTCTCAATAGACGTGCTTGTGTCAGCCTCAATATGGGTTATTCTGCATATTTCTTCAAATTCTGACCTCCTTTTGATAACAAGTTCCTTCATTCGACTTGCTTTCAATTTGGTAAGCCTCTCAACCTCTGCTGACGCCTGTCAAAGGGATTAAGTAAAGCTTGAAGATCTATCTTGTTAGAATTAAAATTAAAATATATGGAAACTACTACGAACCTGTTCAATAATCTGTTTCGACAGAAAACCTTGTTCTGTAATTTCTACTTCTGAAGTTCCAAGGATGGAAGCAATCCTCGAAAAGTTGTTCTTTTCGTCTCTTGAAGAATCCATCAAATTCCAAAGATCAAACAGTGTTGCTACAATATCTTTCAGCTGGAATTCCAAAAGGTTGTTAGTTTGTTACTAAAGATCAAAAACAGAAAAACAAATGGCCATTTAAAGCATCAGCCTACCTTCTGTGCCCGAACTTTCTTTTCTGTTTTTAATTTGAGAATGGTCTGTTCCAGGCCTTCCAATGTACTATCACTGATATTTGTGGACTGTTCTAGACTTGACCGTTGCAAACTTGGATGCACTTCACTTACAGTTTGGCCAAAATCCAAACCAAGCACTCCACACACAGCATGCACCTCGTTCACATATTCCAAGACCTTGTTAAGGCGGTCCGACTGTCAAAAGAAATGTGTCCTCATCTTATCAGTCCGAATATGACAACAAAGCAAACAAGAAAAAATGTTTCCTGTTCAATGCTAAAACTCTTCCATTATATGAATCAATGCAAAATGGACCCTAATCAAAATAACACCGATGCAATGTTCAGTACTAGAGAAGAAAACCATTTCATGTAAGTTGTGTTCAACATATAGACAACTTGAGAGCTTAACCATTTCTCTAGTTGAAAAAAGTACTCTCATAAAATTCATCCAAATTTTACCTGTTCTGTAAATGACTGGCTAAGTTTTATTCACACGCAGATCTCAATGTGGGGATACCAAAATAGCCCTCCAAGGAAGAAGTGGCAGAACATGTGATGGTAACTAGGAAAGGAACTAACATGTTTCAATTATTTCATAAAATGTTAATTACCTTTTCCTTTTGAAGAGTGCGAAGTTGAGTTTGAAATTCAGTTAGCTTTCTTAGTGATAAATCATGTTCATCCAAAGTCAATGAACTTATTGCAACACTGTTGAGATTATTGTATCCAGAAATCTCTCCACTGATCTTGTCAATTTGTGCCTTTATATCTGCAAATTGCTTCATCCTTTCATCTTTCTTTGATTTTAGATCTTCTACAATTGGTGCCACAGACGCAAGTTTATCTTTCAATGATTTTAACCTCTTCTCGTTCTGAATCTGAAAATTTTGTGACAAGAATAAGATAAGCATGAGAAATTATTATAAAACATGAAAATGAACTCTAAGACTAATAAAGTTATCATGCGCACCGGCTAAATTAATGTAGGTTTGAGGTAATAAAAAAATATGATGCTTATGGAGTTACAACTAAAATTTAAACTTAAGCAGCTTTTCAATCACATGTAGGGTACCCAACATGGATATTTGCAAAGCAATGGCCATGCAATATGCAATTTCCGGCCAAAGAAGAGGTCAAGTGGACTCATGAGAAACTTGAGCACCATTTTGCACCGGATATGATTACGGGTAGAAGATATCGAAATTACCCTGACAATATTAGGGCAATACAGGAAGATGTAAAATAAATGGAAAAATATTAGAATACTAAAACCTCATAAGCTAAAAAAAGTCAGGAATTAAATGTCAAGAAAGGCCAGGACAACTCATAAAAAATGGTCATGACTCCCACAATTTTTGCAATTGATGAACATATTCCTTATTGGAAGGAACATCAATGCATATATTCTCCAAAGAAGCAACTATGTAGTAAAATAATAAAGACTTCGAAAACTTTCTAAAAACAAAAAATTATGGATGAACAAATAGAAAATAAGACATTCTAAATTCTTAAAAATATCAGATTAAGTATGATAAACGGACATGAAACTATCAAAACCAAACTGAATCAACCAATTACTCTAATGAGTTGATTTATGACGAAAAATGCGGAATGAAATACCACATTGAAACAGTTAAATCATAAACCTACATGAAAAAAGAGTCAAATCAGATGGCTACTTTGTAACAGTTAAGTTGCAATCATCTTAACTACAAGCATACTATTAGCATTCAGTTCCAACATGCATAACTGCTCCAATTATTTCACCACAAAAATGCTGGAAACAACTGAAACTCTGCAACTGGACACAAAAATGTTCTAATTTCAACCATTCTGTTAACAATACAAACGTGAAAAAGCGAGTTCACAGTGATTGAATTACCGGTGAGAGAATATTGAGTTCTCCAAGAGCAGCCATGAGAGTAGCAAGCTCAGCTTCCTTGGCAGCAACAGATTGATGCAGACGTGCCTTTGCATTAGCAGCTTCGTCAACCTTACGCCGGTAAACTTCTAAGCATTCTCTCTCCAATTCCAATAGCATCCGGTCTTGGTCTGCTTCAGTCTCACCAATGTCATTCCATATTTGCTGTTTACCAAAAAAAGCAATAAGGAAACCAGTTAAAGAATGTTGAGTAAAAGCCCCAGATAAACACTTAAATTAAAAGTTCCAAATATCAGAACACTGAAAACCAATCTTACCCATTTCACATAGAACTAGAATATTGAGGGAAAACAAAAACAAAAGCAAAAGGAAACGAAAACCAAGAAACCCACCAAACAACAGCAACCACATTGACTCAACAAAAATTAGAACAAACCCAAAACTTAAAAGAACTAAAATACAAGAAGAGAAATAACAATTTGGTGCAAAACTAAACTTGAAATCCTAAAAACCCATGTGAACTAAATCAAATTGTATCAAAACTTTGCAATTAAGAGAAACCCCTTTTCCAAAACAGGAGCCAGTTTCTCCAAACTCACATAAGAAGAGATGGGAAACCAGCTGATTAAACATCAACTCTGAGATGGGGTTACAGAAAAATTTCAACTTTCATTTCTTTTTCCGCCAAGTTACAAAAGAAAATAGTAAAAATTCCAAGAATTTGGTATAACCCAGTAGGAATTTTTTTTAAAAAATTTAAAATTTCAAAGCAAAAAAATTCTAAAAAATTAAATACAATTTAAATTCCTGTTCATGAAACTAAAAAAAAATCCCATTAATTTTGATAATTTAAGGAACCTCAAATATCCCTCATTCTTAGCTTCACTAGTCCCGATATGAGAAATAATCAAAGCATTCTTTTGTACAGAGACCAAAGAAGCCCAATTTGGAAATAGAAGAAAAGGGAAAGAAGAAGAAAGACCTGAAGCTCTCTGAGTAAAACATTGCAAGTAGAGTTCGTGCGGAGACCGACAGTATGACTTCCTACAGCCAGCATTTTCACAGATCTCTCTCTCTTCCCCTCTCTTTCTCTCTCTAAATTCGTTCTTTGGAGGGCTTTTGACAAACCCAGAAAGCAGGAACCCAAGACTCAACCACTACAGCTTCCCAGAAACAGAGGTCAAATGTAAAGGCTTTACAAAAGCCCAAAAGAGAGCACGAAAAGGAAGAAGAAAGAGAGAGATAAAAACAAGAATAGGAAGAAGAAAGAGGTCAAATGTAAAGGGTTTCCTTCTCAAGTCAAACAGAGACGAAGAAACCAAAACACATATGATTGTGTCTCCACCTTAGCTTCCCCAGATCTGAACAAAAAAACCCAGTTCCAATTCTTCTTCCTCTCTCCAAAAAACAAGAATAACAGAGAAATTTGCAAGTAGAATTGGAAAAAGACAGAAAATTTATGCAAAGTTTTAAGCTTTTGATAATAATAAAAAGGGAAGAAGAGGAAAAAACTGGAAGCTCTTAAAACAATAATAATGTAACTAGGAAGACGAAAAACTCTCCACTATCTCTCTCTCTATCTTTGTTTCTACTTTCTAATGGGGTTTGGAGGTTAGGCTAAAATGCGCCGATAGTAGCAGGTGGGGGTAGCTATCAAACTTGTCTGAAAATGGAGAAATGGATCGGCGCACATTAGCCAAAATAGTTTTGTTTAAAAGATGTCTCTTTTAATCTTTTTCTATTTTGTTGGGAAGTGAGAGTGTTGCTAGTGCAGCTGGAGGAAGCACTGCAAAATTTGCACCTCGTATTCTATTTATTTATTTATTTTTCACATTAAAACCTTTTAATGTTATTTCATTAACATTTCTATTCACAAATGTTTTTTTTATTTTTAGGATATTTTTCTGTCACAGATGTGAATAATCAGTCAATATTGATAAGTTAATAAGTTAATGATAAAAAAAAAATAGATTAATAATACTCATAGTCACAAGTTTTGATTATGAGCAATTATAGAAAATGATAATATTTAATTCATCTGTTTTGACATATAATAATGCATCAAAAAAATAAAAGAAAATATTTTTAATATCTACCAAAATCAATTTAAATACTCGTTTATTCGTTATATATAGCGACAAAAGTT
>WUAT03415168.1:0-10096 GCA_010015005.3 Ulmus americana
TAACTTCCTTGAGATGTTGTTGGTATTAAAAGATAAGTTAAATCATTTCTAAAACAAAAAATAAAATAAAATTAAAAAGACAAAACCTTTACCAAAAAAAAAAAAAAAGACTTCCAATTTCTTTGTTTAGGTAATGCCTAAATTAACCCCTAGGTTAACTAACAAAAGCAAGAGATAAAGAAGCTAATCTAAAAAATTAGGCCCCCAATGAGCTGTTTGGGCCGAACACTGTATCTGGCTATTCAGACCATGAAATACCCAAATAGGCTGTTCGGGACTACTACTTGAATAGGGTAGTAGATGTGTCAGGAAGCATTAAATGAGGCTCAAGTTGCATTAAATGACTCTCAGGGAGCCTTCTCTTAGCCAAAAACCTAAACTGACAGCACACCTTGGCTTCTGAACCAAGTAGGAGGCTCATGATTGTTCCTAAAGAGGAGCTGGCTCTAGAGATGCCTAAATCTGACAAAAGAAGTGACAAATATTGTATTAAAATGCTCTCCACTCTTGCCTATAAATAGTGGAGACCATTAAAAGCTCATTTACAATATTTTACTCCACACAACCACCCTCTCTCTCTCTAGATCCCCTACCTTCTCTCTAAACCATTGTAATAGTTCTTACTTGAAGTCAATAGAAATGCTACTTTTATTTCTTTAATATTTATAGCTACTTATCTAGTAATTTGCTAGTGTTTTTGTGCTTAAACTTGAGATTTCGTATTGTTATCTGGGTTTACCAAGTCCGGTCATAAAAATTGGTGCTAGAAGGATGGCCTTTAGAAGTGATTCAGCTACCCTCATCACTCTTTTTTATTGAATACGCTCTCATGGCTTCATCCGAATTCGATTCTGATAGAGGACACAACCCATGCAATTCAAGGAGGAACAAAAAGCCAATAGGTGTGCTTGTTTGTCTATCGTATGGAGCTTTATTCTCATCTGCCCCAAGCATGCAATACCCCGGACAGACTTTGACCCAAGTTGTTAACCATCCCGAATAGCTCAAAGACTAGAATGGTAATCGTGCGCTTGGTTTGGATCTAAATTTTACCCGGAACACACAAACCCCAGCTCAGAGGACCAACCGAACTCGAAGGGGGTTTGGACAAAGAAAAAGACAAATGAATGTTGATCAAATTGCACCAAGAAAACCAATTGCTAGTTTCCAAAAGTTACTTGCAGAGCTTATTGGCTTAGATTGTAACATAGGGAGGGGTCCCACCTACATATGTTCCTCACTAGTGTCTTGGAGTAGGACACAATTTGAACTCTAGGGCATTCAGCGACCAGATCCTCCCGACCTCAAATTGACCCATCTTGGAGAGGACCTCTTGAACCAAGAAACTTGTCTGGTCAGAATACCGAGTTGTCAGACAAGAAAACCTGCCCCTGTCAGGTGACCAGTACATGAACGACTTGTACTGGCTCAAACAGTCCCTAGCATCCCAGATCTCCGAATGGACCTCAATAGAAAAAGAAATATCAGGAATGAGGAAGCTTCTTCCAGGACCCAGATGGAGGTGCTCATCCAAGGAAACCTGGATCAGCCCAAGCGACGAGTCCAAACAAATCCATTACTGAATAATCATGAAACTTATTATTGACCCCTGGTTCAGTTGGAAGTTCCAACAGAGTCAAGTATGCTCTTAGCTCAAGATCCCACAGCTTACGTTGGTAGAAAGTTGGCCAAGTTCCGCCAGTAATTCACTGGGTTTTTACCTCGGAATGCAGTAGAAAATCGATCAATTTTTAGTCCGGCAATCGATCAGTACCAAATTCCACCGAGTGTAAAACTATCAAAGTTATCTAAAAAATATTTGGGAACTACAAGCCCTTCTGAGCACTTAGACAACTAGGTTGTCCATATGGCTTTGAATCCTATCACGATGCTCTGAAATGCAATATGTTCGAGATTACTCTGGGAGAGCATGCCCGAACTTGGTATCTAAATTTGCCAAGGGGATCTATTGGGAGCTTTACAGAATTGAGAGAGAAGTTCTTGGCCCAGTTTACAAGTTTGAAGCTTGTTCGAATAAAAACATAGATTCTGCATAAGATCATTCATGGCCCGAATGAGTCTTCTAGGGAATATATGACCCGTTTCAGCAGGGCGGCCTTAACAGTTTCTGATTTTATGGATCAGACATGACAGTCAGCCTTCATTGCGAATATACATCTGAGTAAGCAGTATAAGTACTTACTCGGGTACCAAAAGACTCCAACCTTTACAGTTTTGATGGAGGCGGTTGTTGCCCATGCTTTAACTGAAGAAAAAATTAGCTCATTCCCATAACTCAAATACAAGTCTAGCCACGCACAATCTTTGCACCACAGTCAAAGTCACTACAAAAATCGTTCGAACCGCTCCCACAGGTTGAGCAAACCGTTCGAACAGATCCAAGTACACACAAGAGGAAATAATAACAGGTAGGCCCAGTTCGGCTTTGGCATGCTGACACCAAGAAAGCCAGAGCATGTAGGAAATCCCTGTCCATATTCCAAATATTCCGATTATACCCCGCTCATACATAATTTGGAACATATCTTCCATGTGGATAATCGGAATAAAATTCCACTACTCTAATCACTTAAGAATCCAAGCAAGAATCTGGATCAGTTCTATCATTATCATAACAATCTCGAACATTTGACTTCAGCTTGCTATGTCTTAAGGGATGTAGTAGAGTAGCTAGTTCTAGAAGGGGGCCTATAGTAGTTCGTTGACAAGACTAGGGGAAAGAAGGACGCCTAAACAGGCTGTTCAAAATGTGCCTAATCGGTCACCTACCAATCATCCCAATAACCAGCCATGAATGCCATTAATCAAGACCAACCAAGAAATGGTTTACTGAACATATATGCTATATTTAGTGGACGCAAGCCTCGACATACTCCTTTACAAAGGAAAGCTTACAACATCAAGTCATACCACGATCCAACCATCATGCAAGTCAATTTGGTTGAAGCTGCGAAGTTCTATCCCAGCAATGCCCCAATCCCAATTACCTTCACCAAAGACGAAGCTAAACAGCTCTTTCAACCTCACTTTGATGCTTTGGTGATAGATTTAGAAATTGCCAGGCACCGGGTTATGAGAAACTTGATAGATGGGGGAAGTTTGATGGATATAATCTTCACTTGGGCATTCTCGCTACTAAACATACCAAATAAACTTTGAGACCAGTAGCAAACCCTCTTCGAGGTTTTACTAGAAATGAGGTGATCCCACTAGGGCAAATTACTTTGAAGGTGACATTCAATACTACCCCCTATACTGGTTCGTTGATGTAAATTTTATTGTGGTATATAACACGTCCGTTTATAAAACTATCATTGGTTGAGAGACTCTGCAAGCCATTCGGGCAGTAGCGAATACTTACCATATGTTGTTAAAATTTTCCACAATCAACAGAATCGGGGTGGTAGATAGAGCGCAAACTTCAATTCATTCCAAACAACATCCTGAAGCTCCAAACACTTACAAAGTTACCCCGGAGACATCATCCGGACAAAAAGACATGGAGGAGTGGATGGAAGTTGGAGCAGTTGATTATGGTTATCTAATGGGAACCATCCAATTAGGAAGTATAGATCTAAGGGATGAGTTCTTTGAGCAAAGAGGGTTCCCAATAGAGGAATTCAAAGAAGTCCCATTCAGCCCGGATGAGTCTGAGAATTTTTTCAAAATTAGAAAACTCATGTGTGAGCCTCTCCAAACTAAATTGATTGAATTCATCCAGGCCCATAAGGGTGACTTTGCTTGGACTCACCATGATATCCCGAGAATTGATCCATCGGTTATGGTTCATAGAATCAATGTAGACCAAAAAGCCAAACCTGTTAAATAAAAGAGAAGGTCTTTTAACCCATAAAGGTATGCCACCATTAATATCGAAGTAGACAAGCTGAATGTGATAGAATCTATTTGAGAAGTTCAATATCTTGAATGGATAGCCAATGTGATACTTGTAAACAAGGCCAATAAAAAATAGAGGGTGTGTACTAATTTTACAAACTTAAATTGTGCATGCCCCATTGACAGTTTTCCATTACCCCGGATAGACCAGCTGGTTGATGCTACTGCTGGACATGAGTTGCTAAGTTTCATGGATGCGTATTTGGGATATAATGGCTCCCGAGGATGAGTAAAAAATAGCCTTTATCACGAATCAGGGCTTGTACTGCTATAAGGGGATGCCATTTGAATTGAAGAACGCCGGAGCTACTTATCAACGTTTAGTGAAAAAAAAATGTTTGCCGAACTCTTGGGGAAATCAATGGAGGTATATGTTGACAACATGATGGTTAAGTCTCTTTAGGCCGAACAACATATTTAGCACTTTGCCCAAACTTTTCAGGTTGTTGAGTAAATATCAAATGAAGCTCAATCCGAACAAGTGTGCATTTAGGGTTGCTTTTGGAAAAAATTTAGGGTTCATGGTATACAATCACGGAATTGAAGCCAACCCAGAAAAAATTCAATCCTTACCTAAAGTAAAGGATGCTCAGTGCTTGACCGGGCTTATAGCAGCCTTTAATCGATTCATTGCCCGGGCTACAGACAAAAGCCTACCATTCTTTAAAGCACTGAAAAAATGAGCAAAATTCGCTTAGACAAATGATTGTGAGTGCTCATTTGAAGAGTTAAAGTTCTATATGGGAAAAGCTTCGATCCTATCAAAACCAATCATTGGAGAAACTTTGAGTGTTTACCTGGTTGTATCAGAGGCAGCAGTTAGTGCTGTCCTGATTCGAATAGAGGCTAATGTAGAATTACTCGTTTTCTACATTAGTCAGGCACTACTTGATCCGAAGACAAGGTATTCAGATATTGAGAAGATTGTTTTGGCATTGGTGGTAGTGGTAGCGGCTCGGAAGCTTCGCCCCTATTTTCAAGCTTACTCAATCCTTGTTCATACTAAAGCCCCACTTCGATAGAGATTACAAAATCCCTAGTGCTTGGTAAGATTGGCTAAGTGGGCAATTGAGTTTAGTGAGTTTGATGTAGATTATAAACCCCAAATTACTATTAAAGGGAAAGCTGTTGCTAACTTCATCCTAGAGTTCACTCACTCGGACTCCGTCCTGAGCGAGGGGAACCTGGATGAAGCAAAATGGAACGTACCTACTTGGAAATTATTTCTGAACATATCCACAAACAGGTAGGGATCCGGGATCAGAATCATAGTTGAAAGCCCATTCGCAAAAAAATATTGAAGGCCTTTAAGTTGGATTTTTCCGCTTCAAATAATGAGGCAAAGTATGAGGCCCTGTTAACCGGTCTTAAAATAGTGAAGGACATGGATGCTAAGTCTATTCAGGTATTCTGCGATTCAAATTTGGTATCTTCCCAGATAAACTCTGAATTCAAAGCCAAGGAACCGAGAATGGTGACATATTTACAATTTGCAAAAGACTAGGTTTCCTGCTTCGACTTGTTTGAGATTACCCACATTCCCCGAGCAGCTAATTCGAAGGCAGACAGGTTGGCCTAAATAGGATATGGGATAGACCAAGACCCAGCCTATTTGATTGACAAATTGCAATTTTCTTAGGTAGACGAGTCTTTGGTCAATTCCATCGAGGAAGGAGATACCTGGATGACTCCGATCATAAAATATATGGAGAGTGGAGAACTCTCTCCTGATAAAGTCAAAGCCTGTCCATTAAAAATGAGAGTTGTCCATTATGCATACAAGTTCGGGCAGTTATAAAAGCGAGGGTATTCTACCCTGTTATTGAAGTGTGTTACGCCCAAACAAGGTCTTTATGTTATGTAAGAAATATATGAAGGAGTGTGTGGGAATCACTCGAGTCCCTAATCACTTTTGTAGAAAGTGGTTTGGCAAGGGTAAGGGTGTAAACCGATCCAATCCAACGTTAATTAGATTTCTAATTTTTGGATCCGATCCAATCTAATCTAATTAAGTGTTTTCAAATCCAATTCCAAATTCAATGCAATTAATGTAAAAAATACACAAGTATTTATCCAAATTAAGTGTTTTATACATAAGTTAGTATACAAAATTTTCTTTATCATAAAGTAAACTACATATAATAAAGTATTAGATATAACGTTCACACTATAATGAAGTCATAATACATTACTTGACAATTAATTATTAATTTTGTGAAAAGAAAAACTCATCAATTCATTCTTTTTGTTTTTTTTATATTTATTTCAATAATGATTTTGAGCTATTAAAGAAAGTATATTTTTTCTTATTCTCTAAGTTGTGTACAAAACATATTTTTTTTTATTACTATTTAGATACATTTTACTAGTTAATTAGGTACAAATATGTAATATAAATTTATTTATTTTAATAAATAAATAGGATTGGATTGGATTGGATTTTGGTATATGAAATCCAAGTCCAATTAGAAATCCAAGTTTTCAAATCCAATCCAATCCAATTAGATTAGATATCCAATCTTAATTGGATTGGATCAGTTGGATATCCTATTAGATTGGATATTTTTTACAACCTTAGGTACTACTGGCCAAATATCGTCAAAGATGCCGAAGGCTATGTTCAGAAATGCGACACTTGCCAACACATCTCTCAAATAACCCACCAACCGGTGGCGATGCTTACTTTAGTTCTAAGTCCCTAGCCCTTTACAAAATGGGGGATTGATTTGATCGGACCATTACCACAGGGAAAGCATCAAATGAAGTTTGAAATTATGGCAATTGATTATTACACCAAGTGGGTAGAAGTCAAACCATTGTCTGAAATTACAGAGGCCCGGATGACTAACTTTGTGTGGAAAAACATCATTTGCCGATTCAGGGTTCCCCACTCTCTAGATTCAGATAATGGTACACAATTTGATTCGGGGAATTTATGCAAACTCTGTTCGGAACTGGGGATTCATAAGCACTTTTCTAGCGTTGTTCATCCCCAGTCAAATAGACACGTGGAGGTGGTAAATAAGACTATAAAGAAAAATCTAGAGCAAAAATTGGAAGGGGGAGAAATGCTTGGGTCGAAGAGTTACCTCGAGTATTGTAGGCATACCGAACAACAAGCCGAACGGCCACGACCGAATCACCATTTTCCATAACATACAAAACCGAAGTTGTGGTATTGGCTGAGATTGGAGAGCCATCATTCCGAACAGCTCGTTTTGATTCTTTACTCAACGACCAAGGATTGACCTTAAACCTAGATTTGATTGAGATAAAAATAGACAAGGCATAGCTCTAAGCAGTAGCCAACCAACAAGCTGTTGCCCAATCTTATAACCCCCGTGTGAAGATTCGGTGTTTTGTATCTAGGGATTTAGTGCTTAAAAAAGTCATGCAGAAACAAGATGTATTTTCCCCAAACTAGGAAGGGCCTTACCAGGTAACAGAACCTATTCTGTCTGGGTCATACAAACTAGAGGAGCTTGATGGAACTATGTTATCACATTTGTGGAATGCTGGTAATTTGAGGAGGTACTATCAGTAAGTCTAGTAAATCTTTTGATATTCATGAAGTAATGATATATTTTGAATAATATAAATGAGTGTTGTATTCTATTTGGATAAATGTCTTTACTTTGATAAATTATTTTATAGAAATTTATCAAAGTGGGAGGGAATAGTTGTCCGAATGAGAAAATGTTTTTGAAGATGTTAATTTCCATTTTATTTAATTCATTCTATTATTTCTATGCGGGTAATACGTGGTGTTGGGAAATAAATAATCCGAGTTCATGGCATTTTCAATTCAGTGTATGTAATCCTATATTATCCGAACCATGTTAATTATCTTCAATATAGTTCAATTTAAGTGCTATTTGAATTCATCATGATAATATGTTAGTTTCACAAAATAAATTTTATTTAAGTAAGTTCATTTAAATTTGTTGAAATGTGCTTGGGAAAATAAAATTAAAAAATTGTATGTTTGTTTAAATATAACATATTTGTTTAGTAGTTTGTTAATTGAATTATGTGATAAATGATGACTATATAAGGAAGAACCGTGAGTTTGGAAAAAGGATGTGAAATCTGAGATTGAGGAAAAAATCCTAGTCAGATTAAAATTTACAAATTAATGTCCAATAAATTAAGTGTTAACTAACTTTGGATAAGTTCGGTTCGGAGAAAGAGAAAGCCCCGAATAAATATAAACATCTCTTGAAACTAAGTTGAAAAGACTAGTTTGGAGCATTAAAGTAAATGATAGTTTACCAAGGATGATTAATATTATGTGCAAAGAATGATTTGATCAATGTGAAAAAGGACGTTTAGGAGTGAGTAGTCCAAACACAATAATAGATATTAAAGGCATTTATATAAAAACTCAGATAAATTGAGTATTTGAGTTCTTACAAAAAAATATGTATACAAAAAAGTAAGAATTGAAAAATAAGATCAGCTTTACTTTTTCCCCTCGGCGGCCCTTTTTCGAACAATATCCCTAATACGATCGGGTTGGAGAAGGAAATGGGGAATCGGAGTCTGGACGTTTTCAGAAGCCCAGAAAGTACTCCAGTCGATGTTTTCCCCTCTGGGAAAATTGTCCGCATGCCACCAGGCAAGAACTAGCCTGGACTCAAAGGTTGCAATCTTGTCTTACTCAATATCTTGAATGAGTTGGGACAATTGAGAGACTTTGTCGTTTCTCTCTTCAAGCGACTTCTAGGTAAGGGCAAGCTCTTCCAGAGCTTCTTATTTGTCTCATCAAATTTGGCACAGGACCGCTCGAGATTATCTTTCTCTTGGACCAAACTCTCATTTTTCTAAGTTAGGGGGACAACTCGTTCGGTTGATTTGGCAAGGTCGTTCCAGGTGATATCGTTCACCCGAATGGCTTCATCCTGATCAGATTCGACCTTTTCCAATCGAGACTCCATGATGGCCTTATCATCAGTGGGAAAATTTTGAGCCCGCTCAAGTTGCTCCTTTAGCTCCCGATTATGATAGTACAACTGATCGAAAGTGGCACGCTGATGATTGAATCCACCCCCGAACTCTTGGAAGTGGATTTGCATGTCTTTATTTTTTGCTTAAAAGGCATGCCAAAAGAAACAAAGGGTTAGAATCCTGAATAAGCAGTATAAAGAATAAAAACTAAGTGTTTAAAGTTACCTCAAACATTTTTATAAGGGCAAGGGCAGGCGAAGTGATTGGATTGCACTCATCAATCCTCTTTATACAATCGTTGATGATCCCCACGTTCAGCATTGCCTAGTAGGCAATCTCCGCCCATCAATGTTCTTCTGGGAAAAAGAAACTGGAAGGAAGAGATGTCTAGAAGGGCCTTGGACCAAAACCCGGCGGCATTTGGGATGATAAGGGTTGGCTAGCCCTCGAACTTTGCCTAGCCATAGAAGTTCTTTATGGTTGGGCTGATGGGCTTGAAATGCTCCCAAATGTCCCAAAAGGTTTGATCGGAGGGTTTTGCTTGGTAGTTAGGACGAGAGGCATTTGTTCAGCAACCTTGGAAGGCAATCCTGGCTTCCTCCCCCTCATCATCCAGGAAGATAAATTTTGTCCAAATGGGCTTGGTAACTTTAATCCCTCTTCGGGAAAGAATTTCTTATAGCCCCTCGGTAGAAGTCTCAGCCGTTCTTTTTCTGTTGTCCAGGGAGAAGGAGTCGAAATCCAAGTGTATGACTTGGTTAACTGAGGCGGCCAGCTTGAAGGTAAGAGCTTGGTCAGAGACCTGCTCGATGGTTGGCTGCTCAACCACCTGCTCCTAGGGGTTTGACTGGTAGGCTGCCCTAGACAGGGCATGAACCACTAAAACGGGGTTCAAATTAAGAGGCTCTTCAGGTTGAGAAGATTGGCTAGTTGATTGCTTCCCTGAACCCTTTTTGTCGACACCCTTCTTAGTTCCCATGTCTTTGCCACTGACCATTGGGGAATTTTCTGGAAAAGAAAAGAAAATAATAATAAAAAAGTTAGAATTAAAAATGATGGAAGTTTATTTAGGAGATGTTGGGGGTAATATTATCTTGGGCTTTTGATTTCCTTTTTAGAATCTCAAGCCTTTTCAGGTCAGCTTGGCCAAACATGGTGGCACTCACTGCATCCCCAGGGATGATATCATAGACTAGGTATATGGACTTGTGTATGCCCTCATTGACCCTTT
>WUAT03415279.1:0-10095 GCA_010015005.3 Ulmus americana
ATCATAGAATTTGATGGTGCAGAGATTTTAGTAACTTCTATAGCAAATATCCTTAACACAACAAGACGTATTTTTTTGTTTCATTAGCTAGACCATAACCAGTAGTTCGTTTCATGAAAATCATAAGAGTACACATTGAAATGAATTTATCACTTAATATATATATATATATATTCTTAAGATAATATGTATGAACATAGCCCACATAATATTTTAATAAATAATTAGGATAATATCTAAGGAAACAACAAAACTCAAGAGGAAGCATCAATTCCAGAGCTACTTTATATACCCCATGCATGCTTTCAGTAAGCATCACCTAAGATATATGAAAAGCTAGGACTAGAAATTACAAAAGCCCATCAATGCAAAGCTAACCGAATAAGTTCAAAAACTGGCTACTGGGACGTCATGAAAAGAACCACTAATGTTATTAGAACCCTTTACCCCAGTTATGGTTTGGTTGCTCCATCTAGTGGGTTTTTGGTTTTTCTAAATGCTTCAAAAATTCGCTTCCAACAATTGTTTACTTTAACAAAAGTTTAGCCTCACAGTTGAATAATTTGGACCAGCTCTTCCTTAAGACATGTGCAATGCTATATTGGTGAAACTGTCATTGTTTTGTCTTTTAGATATTGCCCCTCCATTAAGAAAAAATAGTGACTTTCTTAAAACAAGCCTCGTAAATGAACAAACAGTGATATCACTCAAGGAAGCATTAAGATGCTAAATTGCTTTAAAATGTCTGATCATAGACAAGGTGCTAAATAAATATATGTAAGCAATGAAAAACATGAGAAAATGATAACAACTTCAGTTAATTTCTCAAAATAATAAATGAGAAAAAATTTAACTAATACTTCTAATATTAGTTAGTTGATATGTGTAATGAAGCAGCTCAAACTACTTTATAGTAAACAATGAAAAATCCTCGAAAGAGACTGTAAGCATGTTATGACATCTAAAACAAGGACATCAAATGTTTACTGCATGTAGATAAACAAGATATAAAAAATGTAGCCAATCGCATATCTCTATCTCCCTCTGTTCCAATTTTCTAACCACATATTCAATAAGCAAAAAGTGCTCCAAGCTAAAAATTTGGGATTTTGAAACTTGCATCTAGAAATTAGCATATTGGAATCGTATGACGTATAATTATTGCTTTTCTTTTCTAGTGGACCTCATTTTACATACATATGTCATTTGCAATTGAATTCTTTCTTTATGAAGGTAAAAACAAAAAAAACAAAACCTTTTAATTAATGAAACCAAATAAAAATAAAAATAAAAACAGAACAAGAAGTCGTTCATACATTTATTAGAAACTAAGTCGTTGACACACATACTCAGAAACAAAACACCCAAACCAGATTAATTCATTTAACTTCCAAACTCCTTAGAAACACCAACACCCAAACAAAACAGATAGTACATCTCCTTAGGAGCACTAAACACCCAACCAGATTAGGTACTTTAACATCCACACTCCCCACTCATTTTAAATAAAACAAATAACCACAATTTCCACATTAATAAAGTAGCCCATACTCATATCAATGTTCGCTAGTACACTGACGCTCATTAACGTAGCTGATATTATAAAAAAAAATTTCCTTTTGTTCTATCATTATAGACAATAAAAAGTTAGTAAGTTTTTTACAAATATTTGGAAATAATCCTTTGTTCTTAAACAAAAAATTTCAATCCCTCACCAAAGTAGACAGTAATAAGAGTTAAAGTATGAAGGCATTTTAGTTTTTTCTCCTTAATTTTGACTGAGAAAACAGTTAGGAGGGGATTGATTTGCAAGATTTTTCAACTTCAGAGGATATATGTTGATTATAACATAGGCTTAATTGAACTAAACTATGAGAAAAAATTAAGGCAAGCCATAAAAGAAAATATATCAATATCTCTTGTGCTTGTAAACCTAATTACTAGAAATTATAAAAGAATTATAGACACAAATTTAGAGCAAGCTAAAGAAAAAAGTAATAAATCGGTGGATTATAATCCAATTCATAGATAGAGATACAAAAAATAAAGAATATTCAAAACCTAAAACAAAATTTTCAAAGAAAAATTCAAATTAACAAATACTTACATTTTAAACATATGTACAAATTGAAAACCCTAAGGATTTGTTCTAAAATACAAAGACAAAGCCTTTCTTGATATAGAGAACACAGTCTTCACCAGAACAAAAGCCTTCCACGATGCCAAAACAGAAGCCATCCACGTCGCCGGAGATGATAGCTTCATTGGTGAGTAAGCGACTTCGGGTGGTGAGTATTTTGGGTGAAGTGAACTTTGGTTGAGAGTTTGGCAATTAGAATAAAATGCAGCCCTAGATTTTGTTTTGATTGTAACTGTCTACTTTTATGAAATATACATATATATTAAAAACAAAGTCCAAAACCCCCATCCTACGGGCTCCAGTTCCCAATCCCGACAACTATTAGTCATCTTTTGATCACATTTTTTCAAGATATGGAATTGGCAAGTGATCTAATTGCCAAAGTCCATGTAATGGTATTTCTAGTGTTAAATTATCCAACAAAGTAGGGTATCAAAGCCTAGGATAGTTGCTCAAATTTAAATATTTGAGCACTCCACCGTGAAGATATCGATGTGACAAACAGGCTGTCGTGAAAATCGCTGAAATAGAGCCTTGACGCACCTGAAATTGCTATTTGAAGTTTGAGTGCAGAAGTTGAGTTGACTTAGCAAGTTTGACTCATTGACCGAGCAGTCTTACCAATACGCAACTGAGCCATCAAACTAGTTGACTGAGCCATTGACAGTTGACTTTAACTGTTGACCAAAAAAAAAATTTGTCTGAGTTCCTCAAGTTTTTCTATGTTCCGGATCAATCCATGTAATCATAATTTCCAAATTATCACTGTATTGAGAGTTATGCTGAGTGGTATGATGTCCCTCCAAGTCCCGACACTCAACAACAATGATTATGATAATTGTAGTATCAAGATGAAGGCTCTTTTGGTTGCACACAATGTTTGAGAAGTTGTAGAGAAAGGTTATATTGAGCTAAAAAATGAAGCCACTTTAACCGTAACCAAAACAGAGAGTTTGAAAGACTCGAGAATGAGAGACAATAAGGCTCTCTACCTTATCCATCAAGCATTAGATGATGATGGATTAGAGAAGATTTTGAGTTTAAGCTCTACTAAGCAAGCGTGGGCAAAGCTGTAAACCTCTTACAAAGGATCCGAACAAGTGAAGAAGGTTCATCTTCAAATTTTAAGAGAATTCAAATATCAACATATGAAAGCATCCAAGTCTTTTTCCGACTACTTCACAAGATTTTTGACCGTTTTCAATCAGTTGAAATGAAATAGTGAAGAGTTGGAAGATTTTAGAATAATGGAAAAGGTACTCCGCTTGTCGGATCCCAAATTTTAGCACATCATTGTAACGATTGAAGAAAGTAAAGATTTTGAAGAAATGATAATTGAGCAACTCCAAGGATCGTTGCAAGCCTAAGAAGAAAGACGGGATCAATGAACAACTCTTCAAGTTACAACTCACGGAGAAGGACTAAATCTAAGGCAATGAGAGAAACCAACGTGATCGAGTTAGAAGTCAAAGACATGGTAGAGCTTGCGATATGAACGGTTAATATCAACTTTTGGATTGGTTTTGACCAAGATCGACAGTCTAGATTGACTTTTAAATTGTCTTGACCTAGATCAACAATCAAGATCAACTTTTGGAAGTGTTTTGACCGTGATCAACGGTTAAGATCGACTTTTGGATGCGTTTTGACCCTGATCAACGGTCAAAACATGACTTTTGGATGCGTTTTGACCAAGGGCAATGGTGAAGATATACTTTTGGATACGTTTTGACCAAGATCAACGGTCAAGATTTACTTTTCGATGCGTTTTGACAAAGATCAACGGTCAAGATCGACTTTTGGAAGCGTTTTGACCAAGATCAACAGTCAAGATCGACCTTTGGATGCATTTTGACCATGATCAATGGTCAAGATCAGCTTTTGGATGCGTTTTGATCATGATTAATGGCTAAGATCGACTTTTAGATGCGTTTTAACCCTAATCAAAGGTCAAGATCGACTTTTGAATGCATTTTGACCCTGATCAACAGTCAAAAAACAACTTTTGAATGTATTTTAACCAAGACCAACGGTGAAGATCGACTTTTGGATGCGTTTTGACCATGATCAACGATCAAGATCGATGTTTGGATGTGTTTTGACCAAGATCAACGGTCAAGATTGACGTTTCGATGCGTTTTGACCAAGATCGACATTTAGATGTGTTTTGACCAAGATCAATGGTCAAGATCTACTTTTAGATGCATTTTGACCATGATCAACGGTCAAGATCGACCTTTGGATGCGTTTTGATAAATATCAACGGTCAAGATCGACTTTTCAATACATTTTGACCAAGATCAACGGTCAAGATCATTTTTTGGATGCGTTTTGACCATGATCTACTGTCAAGATCGATTTTTGGATGCATTTTGACAATCATCAATGGTCCAGATCGACTTGTCGATGCGTTTTGGCCGTGATCAACGATCAATATCAACCTTTGGATGCATTTTGACAAAGATCAACGGACAAAATCATTTTTTGAATGCGTTTTGACCATGATCAACGGTCAAGATTGTATTTTGGATGCGTTTTGACCAAGATCAACGGTCAATATCAACTTTTGGATTGGTTTTGACCAAGATCAACGATCAATATCGACTTTTTGATGTGTTTTGACCATGATCAACAGTCAAGATCGACTTTTGGATTGGTTTTGACCAAGATCGACGGTCAAGATTGACTTTTGGATCCATTTGACTAAGATCAACGGTCAAGATCAACTTTTGGATGCATTTTGACCTTGATCAACGGTCAAGATCGAATTTTGGATGTTTTTTTTACCAAGATCAACGATCAAGATCGACTTTTTGATGTATTTTGACCAAGATCAACGGTCAAGATTTACTTTCAGATGCGTTTGGACCTAGATCAATGGTCAAGATCGACTTTTTGATGCATTCCGACCAAGACCAACATTTAAAATCGACTTTTTGATGCGTTTTAACCATGATCATCGGTCAAGTTCGACATTTGGATGCGCTTTGACCAAGATCAACAGTCAAGATCGAGTTTAAGATGTGTGTTGACAAAGTAAAAGTAAAAATAAGAATGACAATAATAATAGTAATAGTAAAAAAAGTAATAATAATACTAAAAATGGTTAAAGTTAAAATAATAATAATAATAATAAAGAAAAAATATAGTAATATAAAAAATAAAAATAATAATAACAATAATAAAAATAGTAAAAGTAATAATAATAATAATAAAAGAATTGTAACAATAATAAAATAAGAAAATAAAAATTATAATAATAATAAGAAAATAAAACGAATGTTTTACCAAATTAGTGGAGTCGATCGATTGTGGATGCGTTTTGACAACGATCAATGGTCAGGATCGAGTTTTTGATGTGTTTTGTCCAAGATAAACAATTAAGAACAACTTTTAGATGCGTTTTGACCATGATCAACGGTCAAGATCATCTTTTGGAAGCATTTTGACAAAGATCAATGGTGAAGATCGACTATTGGATGCATTTTGACCAAAATCAACGGTCAATATCAACTTTTGAATGCTTTTTGACCAAAATCAACGGTCAATATCGACTTTTGAATGCTTTTTGACCAAAATCAACAGTCAAGATCGAATTTTGGATGCGTTTTGACCAAGATCAACTGTCAATATTAACTTTTGGATGCTTTTCGACCAAGATTAACGGCCAAGATCAACTTTTGGATGCATCTTGACCAAGATCAACGGTCAAGATCTACTTTTGGATACATTTTGACCATGATCAACGGTCAAGATTGTCTTTTGGTTGCGTTTTGACCATGATCAACGTTCAAGATCAACTTTTGTATGCGTTTTTACCAATATCAATGGTCAATATCGACTTTTCGATTGGTTTTGACCAAGATCGACTTTTGGTTGCATTAATGGTCAAGATCATCTTTTAGATGTGTTTTGACCATGATCAACTGTCAATATCAACTTTTGGATTGGTTTTGACAAAGATCGACTATCAATATTGACTTTTGGATCATTTTGACCAAGATCAACGGTCAAGATCGACTTTTTGTTGTGTTTTGACCAAGATCAATGGTCAAGATCGACTTTTGGATGCATTTAGACCACGATCACGATCTAGATTGACTTTTGGATAGTTTTGACCAAGATGAACGGTCAAGATCAACTTTTGGATTGGTTTTGACTAAGATCGACGACCAAGATTGACTTTTGGATCATTTTGACCAAGATCAACAGTCATGATCGACTTTTGGTTGCGTTTTGACCATGATCAACGATCAAGATCAACTATTGGATGCGTTTTGACCAAAATCAACGGTCAAGATTGACTTTTGAATTCATTTTGACCATGATCAACAATCAAGATCGACTTTTGGATGCGTTTTGATCCTGATCAACGGTCAAAATTGGCTTTTGGATGCGTTTTGACCCTAATCAACAGTCAAGATTGACTTTTGGATGCGTTTTGGCCCTAATCAACGGTCAAGATTGACTTTTGGATGTGTTTTGACCAAGAGTAACAGTGAAGATCAACTTTTGGATGCGTTTTCACCATGATCGACGGTCAAGATCAACTTTTGGATGCGTTTTGACCATAATCAACGGTCAATATCGACTTTTGAAAGCATTTTGACCAAGATCGACTTTTGAATGTATTTTGACCAAGATCAATGTTTGGATCATTTTGACCAATATCAACAGTTAAGATTATCTTTTGAATGCGTTTTGACCATGATTAATGGTCAAGATTGATGTTTGGATGCGTTTTAACCAAGATCAACAGTCAGAATCAACTTTTGAATGTGTTTTGAACATGATCAATGGTCAAGATTATCTTTTGGATGCATTTTGACCGAAATCAAGGTCAAGATCAATTGTTGGATGAGTTTTGACTGAAATAAACGGTCAAGATTGACTTTTTGATGCGTTTTGACCAATATCAAAAGTTAAGATCAACTTTTGGATGTGTTTTGACCATGATCAACGGTCACAATCATCTTTTGGATACCTTTTGACCATGATCAACGGTCAATATCGACTTTTGAATGAATTTTGTCTAAGATCAACAGTCATGATTGACTTTTGGATGCATTTTGACCATGATCAATAATCAAGATCGACTTTTGGATGCATTTTGATCAAGATCAATGGTCAAATTCGACATTTGGATGCGTTTTGACCAAAATCAACTGTCAAGATCGACTTTCAAATGCGTTTTCTCCAAGTAAAAGTAAAACTAAGAATCATAATAATAATAGTAAAAGTAAAAATAGTAATAATAATAATAACAATAGTAAAAGAAAAAATAGTAATAATAATAATAACAATAGTAAAAGTAGTAATAATAATAATAATAATAATAACAAAGGCAAAAATAGTAATAAAAAAATAAAAATAACAATAACAATAATAATAATAGTAAAAGTAATAATAATAATAAAGAATAGTAACAATAATAATAATAAGAAAATAAAATTTATAATAATAAGAAGAAAATAAAACGAATATTTTACCAAATTAGTGGAGCCGGCCGATTGTGGATGCATTTTGACCACGATCAATGGTCAAGATCAAGTTTTGGATGCATTTTGTCCAAGATTAACGGTCAAAATCAACTTTTGAATGCATTTTGACCATGATCGACGGACAAGATCGACTTTTGGATGCGTTTTGACCAAGATCGATGTTTGGATGCGTTTTGACCAAGATCGTCGTTTGGATGCTTTTTGACCAAGATCAACGATCAAGATCATCTTTCGAATGCATTTTGACCTTGATTAATGGTCAAGATTGATGTTTGGATGTGTTTTAACCATGATCAACAGTCAAAATCGACTTTTGAATGCATTTTGAACATGACCAATGGTCAAGATAAACTTTAGGATGAGTTTTGACCGAGATCAACGGTCAAGATAGACTTTTTGATGCATTTTGACCAATATCAAAAGTTAAGATCAACTTTTGAATGTGTTTTGACCATGATCAATGGTCACGATCATCTTTTGGATACATTTTGACCATGATCAATGGTCAAGATCGACTTTTGAATGTGTTTTGACTAAGATCAATGGTCAAGATCGACTTTTGGACGTGTTTTAACGATGATCAACGGTCAAGATCAACTTTTGAATGTGTTTTGATCAAGATCAACGGTTAAGATTGACTTTTGGAGATGCGTTTTGACCAAGATCAATGGTCAAGATCGACTTTTAGATGCATTTTGACCATGACCAACAATCAATATCAACTTTTGGATGTGTTTTAACTGTGATCAATGGAAAAGATCAACTTTAGGATGCATTTTGACTAAGATCAACGGTCAAGATCATCTTTTGGATGCGTTTTGCCAAGATCAACAATCAAGATCATCTTTTAGATGTGTTTTAACCAAGATAAATGGTTATGATCGATTTTTGGATGCATTTTGACAGTGATCAACGGTCATAATCATGTTTTGGATGCGTTCACGGTCAATATCGACTTTAGGATGCGTTTTGACAAAGATCAACGGTCAAGATCGTCTTTTGGATGCGTTTTGACTAATATCAATGGTCAAGATCATCTTTTGAATCTGTTTTGACCATGATCAACGGTCAAAATCGTATTTTGGATGCATTAAGACCAAGATCAACGGTCAAGATCGACTTTTGGATGCGTTTTGACCCTGATCAACGATCAAAAATGACTTTTTGATGTGTTTTGACCAAGAACAACAGTGAAGATTGACTTTTGGATGCATTTTGACCTTGATCAATGGTCAAGATCGACTTTAGGATGTGTTTTGACCAAGAACAACAGTGAAGATCGACTTTTGGATGCATTTTGACCTTGATCAATGGTCAAGATCGACTTTAGGATGTGTTTTGACCAAGATCAACGGTCAAGATCATCTTATGGATGCGTTTTGACCAAGATCAACATCAAGATTGTCTTTTGGATGCGTTTTGACCAAGACAAACGATCAAGATCGAATTTTGGATATGTTTTAATGGTTATCAACGGTCAAGATCATCTTTTGGATGCGTTTACAGTCAAGATCGACTTTAGGACGCGTTTTGACAAAGATCAATGGTCAAAATCATCTTTTGAATGTGTTTTGACCATGATCAACGGTCAAGACCGTATTTTGGATGCGTTTTGACCAAGATCAACGGTCAATATCGACTTTTGGATTAGTTTTGACCAAGATCAACAGTCAATATCGACTTTTTGATGCGTTTTGAACATGATAAAGGGTCAAGATCGACTTTTGGATTGGTTTTGACCAAGATCAACGGTCAAGATTGACTTTTGGATCCATTTGACCAAGATCGACTTTTGGATGCATTTTGACCTTGATCAACAATCAGGATCGACTTTTGGATGCTTTTTGACCAAGATCAACGGTCAAGATCGACTTTTGGATGCATTTTGACCAAGATCAAAGGTCAAGATTTACTTTTGGATGCGTTTAGACCTAGATCAATGGTCAAGATCGACTTTTGGATGCATTTCGACCAAGATTAACGGTTAAAATCGACTTTTTAATGCGTTTTGACCAACATCAACGATCAAGTTCGACATTTGGATGTGCTTTGACCGAGATTAACAGTCAAGATCGACTTTAAGATACGTTTTGACCAATATCAACTGTCAAGATTGACTTTTGGATTGGTGTTGACCAAGATCGAATGTTGGATTGTTTTGAACAAGATCAACTTTTGGGTTGGTTTTGACCAAAATTGATGGTCGAGATTGACTTTTGAATCGTTTTGACTAAGATTAACGGTCAAGATCGCCTTTTGGATGCGTTTTAACTATGATCACTGGTCAATATTGACTTTTGGATGCGTTTTGACCATGATCAATGGTCAAATTTACTTTTGGATGTGTTTTGATCAAAATCAATGATCAATATTAACTTTTTTTATTTAATCCTAGGACCAAATTGTTAACACTCAAAGAATTCAGGGACTTGTGGCGCAAAACAAATCTATGTT
>WUAT03415390.1:0-10095 GCA_010015005.3 Ulmus americana
AAAATAAATAAATTTCAGTGGGGGCAACTTGGCTAAAGCTAGGTCCTGCACTACCTATTTTTACCACATTTTAAATAAAATATTACCTCTATCCACCACCTTACTACTTAAAATAAATAAATAAAATAATCCTCTCTTCGTAGATGCAAAAACAGATATAGTACCTTGCATGGAGTGGTAGCACAAACCAAACTAAAATAGAATAATTTAAATTAATTGAAAAACACAATATATGTAAATTGCGATCGTAGCCAATTCAGAACAACTAACTTGTTAATTTAAAAAAAGAAAAAAAAAATAGGTGATCTTCAATGTCGGAGCCGATTTAGATTTGGAAATTATATTATACGACACCCGAATAACGACGCGACATAAAGATCATTTGAAGAGTTTTTTTAATTTAAAAAAAAGATTTCTATAACAGGTTCGTTGTTGTACGAATGAAACGATTCAACTCACGAGACTCGTTATGGTCCCACTAATTAGCTTTTATTTTCAATGTCGTTACAAACGGCCATCCACCTGTGGTTGCCCACTTCTTTTGCTTTTTACGCTAAATAATTAAAAAAAAAAACCGAATTCAAACCGTTAAACAATGAGAGTTTTCATTTTGTGATTTGAAAAGTATTTTGGTAATTTGAACAATATTAGTATTTTTGTAATTTGAATACTATTATTGTAACAATATTTTAATTTCATAATTTGACTTATAAAAAGTAAAAAAAAAAAAAAATTGTAGCAACAACACGAAAAGAACAGTATGTAAATACTAATAGCATTTAAAATTTTCAAATAAGATTAAAATCTAACCACGAAAAGAAAGTATTATTACCAAAAAAATTATTTCATCTCAAAATATCAACTATGCATTTATTAGAATATAAAATTATTTATTTTTTAATTTTATATTCTAATAACTTAATTTTTTTGGAAAAAATGATAAATGATTTTTTTACTTTTCACAAGTTGTATGTATTAAGTCTGTTTGAAAAATTGTTCAAATACTTTGATTGAATTAACGTTCAAATACTCTATTAAATAACAAGTCACATCGATAAAAAAAAATTTATATTTAAATAGCTAAATATTCTTCTAAACAAAATTTGTATTTGTCTTCTTTTGTTGATCGGTTCATGTAGAGATTTGTTTGATCTAGATTACTCTTTGGAAAAAGTGGTAAACTGATAAGACACCAAGAATTCTGTGTTTTTGGTAAGTTGGTGTGGGGTCCTTAGTTCGTTGGTGTGTTAGAAGCACTGCTTTGGGATTTGGGGTGAGAATAGTAGGAGGGTCTTTCTTTTATCATTTATTTATTTATTTGTATACCTTCATCTCTACTCTCTCTCCTTCATCTCCTCTCGATCATCTTCATTATAAATCTCTATACTCTCCTTCCTCGTCTCACAAATACACAGACATAGTCATAAAGGCAAAGGAGAAAGAGAAAAAAATGATAAAACAACATGCAAGAGTGTTACTAATCCTTTTTCTGTTTGTTTTTCTTATTTTCCACCACTCAGATGCTCGTGCTCTCACACCAAAACAAGGTACATGATTATATATATATATATATATATATAATGTTTTTTTTAGGAACTTCTATGAACTTATGTTTTTCTTATTTTCTTATGGCTTAACAGTTGAAATAAAGGAGAAAGATGACCTATTTGATGTAAGAATTTTCTCTCAAATCTAATTCATAGTTTTTTTTTTTTTTTTAAATTTTATATTATAATCTTTTTGGTTTTTTTTTTTTTGGGTTATTAGCTAATGGGATCGGAGGGATGTGAAGACAAAGATGAAGAATGTCTAAAGAGGAGGATGATAGCAGATGCTCACTTGGATTACATCTACACACAACACCACAAACCATAGATATATATATATGCTCTAAAACTACAAAATTACCAATATATATAGCAATAATGGACTTTGCTCAATCACTTAGCATGAAAGTTTGTAATATATCTGTTGTCTTTCTTCTCCTCTTAGCTTTCTTTAATATAGCTTCGTCAAAAGAGGGAAGAAAAAAAATGGTTTTCTTTCATACATGTAAAAGAGCATAGTGTATAAGAAAACGTACTCGTGTTTAATACATATTTATATACCAAAGCTATGGAATTATGGTTATTTTGCTCTTTCCTTTTTCTTTTAAACAAGCATAATTTCAGGATTTGTGTTTTTGATAGAATTTCCAAGTCCTCAGAGCCACTTCTTGAAGAATATTTGAAAGAGAGCTTTGAAAACGTGTATATATATAATGATAATCATTTTTTTTATTTGCTTCTCAAAGCAATTCTTAGAACATTAATTAAAACACTATACAAGATGAAGAAAAAGCAGAGTTCATAAGTATGAGTCCATTTACAGATTAAAGCTCCTAAACAAAGATCCATTTTATAGATATTAACAATAATGTGATCTTTGGAATCTCTTTTTTGAGAACAAAAGGAAGAAGCATTCTACAAATTATTATTTAAGTTAAGGTAGAGGAGAAAACATAACAAAAGATATGTAGTCTTATGAGTAAAACCAAGTGCAGTCTTAACCTGTGGACCTTGTAGTAAAAACTGAGATAATCCAAACCAGGCACAAAAATGAGTGCCATTCAAGAATCTCATTTATCAGAAGATAGGAACTAGAATAACATTAACATATTTCATTATTGTCCATCACATATTTTTGTCACAATCCCAGAAACAACCATGCTCAACTAATTATGAAGATAAAAACAGATCAAACGGGCAAAAATAAAATAAACTAAAAAAACAGACGCACGCCGATTGCAAGAACAACTATGAAGCTGAAATAACATTGTTCAGGAGTGCTTTTCCTTTGTTTTGCTTGCATCAGATGCTGGTATCAAATGTGAGTGCTTCAACAAGGAAAAGCCAGGAAGGGGAAAGCAAAGAAAATAAAACGCGTAACGACATTAAGAGAGATTGTTCAGATGTGAAGCATCTAACTTCTTTGTGTATTTCTTTCCTTCTCAAACTATGAATCAAAACAAAAACAAAAACAGGTGAAAAAAGATTAAAAGGATTGAGTGAGCTTTTCTAGCTCTCACAATCATTTCGAGGCACAACAAAATTAGGATCGAATGACCATGCATATTTTAAACTACACAAGTAAACCTGGTTTCGTCTCTCAAATTCTGCTAACTGGACCAGCATTGCAATGATTTTCTCTCCTGGCTTGGAGCTCAGACATCCTTTTCCTGCCAAATGCAAGTAAATCAAATTAAATGTCGGGCAAATTGAATTTTAAAACAAGAGAAGCACAGGATCACAAATTTAAGAGTGCATTACCATTTTAACATTGCTCATCAGTCCCAAGTCATGGAGTGAACTATCTGATACACAATTTACATGTACAATGGGACCCATACAAGCACTCTCGTCGCTAATTCCCAGCTTAACAGTCCCGGATGGAATGTTTAGGTACTTTGTTCCCTTGAACATCCATTCATCCCTTTCTTCACAATAGAAATCTTCAAAAATCTCACCACATAGAACACATACACATTGGCTTTCGTCTTCAGGAACCATCGGCTCGTCCTTTTCCACCATCTTCTTAGGCTTGTCTACAGACTTGGCAGACTCCAATCCTAATGGAAGTCCTGCAGTTGCACAAACCCTATCCCTCGAGCTACCATACCACTTTCTTGAAGCCTTGATAGAATCGTGAGCATTAGGCTTCTTCAAATCATGCCACTCTAAGTGTCTAGATAGCTGTTCCTGCACTTTAAATGTAAGACCACATATTTCACACTGGTGTGTGAAGCCATCGAAGAGTTCACTGATAACAGATGGATGAAATTCCCTGATCACATCTGGCTTAAAATCAAAGCCTATAAGGTTCTTCATTTCAAACTTGGTTGGCTGAGGCAAGGGAGCAGGGTTACTGGAAGCACGTTCTGAGAAAGATGTGTCCTTCCTAGTAGATGTAACAGCAGAAACTGAAACTGAAGAGACCTGCTCAGAACTTGTGCTTGTAATTCTTGGGATCTTATTTTTCATTTCAGTATCAATCTTGGGTGGCACAACAATTGGTGTCTCTGTCTTTGATGCAGATAACAAACCCTTCGCTACTAAAGAACTCAGGAGGTTCGAAATTGGATCAGAGACTTTATTAACAACATTCAAAGCATTTTCTGATACACCACCCAAAGGAGATGAGGAAGGTAGCAAACCAGAAGGGAATGGTGGCTGCTCTACTTTCTTTTGAGAAGTCTTTGAGTGTACTAATGAGTTATCAAAAGAAGAATGACCTAATGAAGATGCTGATGCAACAGTGGAACCTGGGTTTTCAAACTGCTTAGGGGTCGGTCCACTTGGAATGGTAGGCAGAAGACCAGATAGTGATGATGGCAACTGCCCTAAATCCCGAAAGTTCAGGTTAGATATGCTGCTAGTAGTAATTGATGTTTTGGAGAGAATTCCAGATTTCATAACAGCAGCTAATAAATTACTTGTGTTTGAGTCTCCTGAAGTTTCTACAGTAAGAGAACTTGGGTGGTCTGGTGTAGAACTGCCTGTTGTTGAAGGAGTTCCAGAATTAGAGACCTGAGACACAGGGATTTTGGAAATATGATCTAATGCTTCAGACTGTGTGGAATCTTCTAGTTGATGTGCAAAGGGATACTGGTGCCTAGGTTGAAAAGAAGGAATTGAGGGAGACGAAGCCAGTGGGTCATGAGCCTGTGATTTTGCCAACATACCTGGCCGGACATGAGAAGGTGGAATAGGCGCAGAGTCTGGGTTATATGGGTTATGCACTCCAACATTGGACTTCCCAGAAAATTGAGATCTTCTGGGATCAAGATGACTAAGGGACTGGGCTTTTGGACGATTTTGCTCAGTTAAACTTTGCAATTGAACATGGGGATGGCTTGTTGTCAATGTAGGTGAGGGTGGACGCTGTCTCAATGATGACTGTCCAGATGGTGATCCAGCTTTCAAAGACTGAAACCGATGCTGCCCTAAAACTCCAGTAGACCCTGGTACAGCATTTGTTGGGAAGCCAAAGCCTGAAGCCCCAGAAGAAGTCAGCCCATCAACTGGATGTGACTCCTGCGACAACCATGGAGATGACATTCGTCGCCCAAGAGCTTGATCTTTCTGTTCAGTAGAGAGTAAATCAGCAGAAACTTCTCTTTCAACTCTTGATGCATAATCCTCGTACCCCTGAAAATGCGAGATATAGATTAGTAGACATAAAAGTACAGATTCCAGGAAAAAAAAAAAAAATCTTTAGAGCGCTTTAATCCTATCATCTAGAACATTGACAGACTCAACTTATAAGGTAAATTCGATCTCATACATCATAATAGTGTGATTTAAAGGAAAGCTTACTGATTTGTCTGAATCATCAGAAGCTGAACGATCTTTTCTAAAGTTACTAGAAACATCAGATGCACTATGATCTGCCAATCTAGAGTTCATATCATCCCACATGAACTCTTCTTCCTCAGAATTCTTCCAGCTGCTAGAGATCTCACCACTTCTTCTATTCACAATGCTTTGTGCTCCCTGCCTTTGAATATTAGCATTTGCCAATTTCGGTGCGGGATAATTTGGAACTCCATGCTTCACATTGAAACTGTTTCGTTGTCCAGATACTGTTTCTGAAACACTATTGCCACCTCCATGCCAAGGTTTTTCATGGCCTTGCTCCATAACCCTCACACCACCTCTTCCGATCCCCAAGCTGGAATTTCTTGAAATATCAGAGCTATAGTCGAAGTCCCCATACTCTGCACCAATATTCTTCTCGTGAACATGCTCACTAGTTGCAAATCTTTGTGAGCCCTGCATATTCTGCAAAAATTTCCACCATATCAAAAGAGAACAAAGAAGGAAAAAAGGAATACAGTTGCTCTACATACATGCATTTTAACTGAAGGATCAACCAATGACCGCCCAGTACTGATACTCGTAGTTCTGTCCAAACCCTCTGCATCCTCAATTGAGTTTGAAATAGGCCCAGAAACATCATTAGCCAGTCCTTTTGCCTTCCTCACAAAAAACCAGACAGCCAGAAAAAAAGTACATCTAAATATGTCCTTTGAAATTAACATCCATTATTTAAATGAACAAACAAAAAAATAAAAATTCAAGATGCAAATGGCTTTTTATTTTTACTTTTTTCGGTACAAGGAAACTAGACATCTGTTCTTATATCTTAAAGAATCAACAGAAAAAGCAGAAAATCAGAATAAGACCATCAAAAAAGAAAAAAGTAATTTCACATCTGTCCAAGTAGAGTCGGATACTGTAAATACAATCACCATATTTAGTAATATCAATTAAACTTTTATTAGCATGGTAACTAGATGATGAAGAAAAAGAATGGCCTCTTTATGTTAGGGGTAAATATAGAACTCAGTAATTTTTTTTATTACGTATCGGAGATTTTTTAAGTGTGATATATAAATGTTCCCCTCTTCTCCCTAATTATTTTGTTATCTCTCTGTATGCAGTCCAAAATAAAGATAAGATAGACAAGAAACAACAAGATATATTAAAGTTCAACTTCAGGATCTGTCAATCCATTATATAGTTTGTTTTAGAACTCCACTTACCCTACTGGGCTGCTGGAGACGCTGCCTTTCCAAATACTTGGGATTCACATGAATGCTATTATGCAATGGCCGTTGTGATTGTGAATCAGACCTAGATGTTGTAGTTCCAGTAGATGAACCATTTGCAGCAGGAGCAAAACCAAGCTCTTTCTCTATCATCTGAAGTGCTTGGGGAGGAAAGACTCCTTTCCATGTTCCAAATAGATGCCGCATACTTGCATGTACAGGAGGGTCAACCTGCCGATATGCCTTGCAGAAGACCTGGAGGTACATTAAAAGGAAAATTAGCTACTAGCAAGTGATAATGATAGTTATGATATTGATATGGAGGAAACAGGTCATCACATGGGAAATTCCATTAAGTAACTAAGATTCAACATGAGTCATTTGTCCAAATGCACTGAAACTGAAAAAACAGAGACCACAAGCTGAATAGAAATCTGACCTCAGGTAATCTGGAAGCAAAGCTTTTTATGTACTCCCTCCCGATATTCTTTACAATACTGTCTAAAAGATAAAGTGAGGGAAGTTTTTGATCACTAGGAACCTGCAAAATACTTTCCCCAATTAGATACATATATATACCATGCTGAAACAAATAAGTGACACAGACTAAAACCAGAACTGCAAGAGACTAGAAAAGGTAATAAACAAAAAGATGTAGCAACAGTTCTTACACAAACAGAAATCAGAAAAAAGGAACACAACAGCAAGTACAACCACTTCCTATTGAATCCATTGAGCCACAAAACCTTTGGGCACCAACAGTGACAGTCATGTTAGCATTCAAGTTAATTTAAGAACAAAAGAACTATTTTAACTTCATCATGACACAAGCCGATTCAAGTATGAAGAAGAATAACACTAATTCTTATGTTATGAAGCATTCCCAATGATGAGTAGCATGCCACTATGAGGTGACAAGAATTTAAGGTTTAACCTAAACCATATCTAGCCACCATTTCACCATTTGCACAAAGAACTAGGAGCTTAAAATATCAAAATACATCTTCCTTCCATTAAAAGCTATCCATATCCTTCTTGAAAGAATTTAACTATCTCATTCCTGAGTCCCCCTCACACTGAAATTAGGTCCATTCTAACAGTGTTGTGACAAATGTATACCCATCACCCATCCCCAGCCAATCCCATACTCCAAGCCATGTAGCATCTAAAGATAAGCCACAACAGACTTCGCAATCCAGCAACTGGACATCCATCATTGGAGAGCTAAAAGAATTTTTAAGCTAAGCAAATTGGGTGTTAAGAAAGCACATGAACTTCATGTGATATGCAGAAAGCACTCAAATGAATTTAAAATGCTGAAAATTTGCTTCTTTAATGTAGTTAAACACTCCAAAACAAAAAAAAACAAGAAAAAAAATTCTTAATCTCAAAATATAGCTTCCATCTTTGTGATTGACAACAATAGATGAAATACCAACAGCCCCTGCAAGACTTCTAACCCTAACAGATTTTTTTTTTTTTTTTTCCATGAGAGATCAGACACACTCCCGCAGAGCTCAACCATGTAAAGCTAATCTCTTGAGGATACAAAACATAAATGATCAACAAAATCTCACAGAAATCTAATGGAACAAGGTTCCAGACATAACAATCACACCGATGAATGAAAATCTGGTACTGCTGAAACTTCTTGCGAGCTGTTCTTTGATTTAGGACCAATAAGACTGTCTTAAGCAGTTTAACTGGAGTCTGGAGGCATTTTTCCTCAAAAACCAAGCAAAGTCAGCTGCAGCCAAAAGCCTCAACTTAAAAAACAATACCCAAAAGGTATTGAATCTTTGCCAACTTGTACTCATCTCTCACTGATAAATACAACCATATTGCTCGCTATCAACATCACTTAATCACACTGAAAACAATCTTCGGGTATGATTAAGTGCATTCCGAAACCAAAATAACAACTATCATGATCACCTTCCACACAACAACAGAGATGGAATTACTACAAAAACACAAAAATTCCATTAATTTGAACAGGACAAGTACAATACTGCTAACCCCTCCACTAAACTATGAGCATAAAAAAAAAAACATATATTAAAACTAAACTTTGAACAAAACCCAAAAAAGATTGATTCTTTTTCCCCTTTTTTCTCATATTATTTCCTTTACAATTCAATTCAAAGAACAGCTACACAGTGTAGAACTGGGTTCACCTCAAGAATGTTGGCGCAAATCGTCGCAGCAATCGCCTTCGCAGCATGAAGATTCTCTCCGGCTATTATTGTCAAATTGGTGATTATCGGCTTGGAATTGAACGTGAGCTCCGATAGCGCCGTCTTGTACTGGCTCACGAGCTCCAGGTGGGGCGGAGGCTGTGGCTGGTAGCCACCACGGCTCGAATCATTGCTCTCCGAGTCTCTATCACTAGCTCTAAACCTAGAACCCACTGGATTGCTCGAAGCTGGCCTTTGCGCAAAAGAACGACTATTCAGATTCGCGTTCGGAGCTCGCTCTGGTTCTTCGGCCAATCTGGGTTTCTTCAAGCCCGGTTCCCTCGATCTATCGAAAGGCCTTCTCGAGCTCTCCATTTCCATAATCGATCAAACAAAAATAAAAAAAAACCCTAGAAATCTAATCAAATCTTATCTTCCATTACAAAATCAAAATCCAAACATTTCAGATTCAAACTGGAAAACAGATTACACGAGCTTGATAAGAAAGGGGAAAATTAAACTAATAAATCAAAATCGAAAACCTATATTTTATTGTACATGGAGATTCCTAATCTGAAGAACAAAATATATAGCCAAACAGAAGATGGAAAAAAAATAAAATAAAATGAAAATCGGCGCCCAAGTTAGAAGCCTTTTATAGTGGAGGAAACTAGGGAAACGGGGATTTGGGCAAAGAGAGAGAAGCTCAGACGCATGCGTAACAGACATACAGTGTAAAGCTAAGTTTATTTAAGACAAGAAACTGGGATTTTTTATTTTTATTTTTTCATATTAAAAATCAAATAGAGGATAAAGGAGAAAATTTTAATTTCATATTAAAAGCTGAAGATAAAGATATGATGATACAAAAAAAAAAAAAAAAAAATCAAATTGAGTGAAAAATACAGAGGAAGAATTTCTTCTTCCAAAATAAGAGGACTCTGAAGGATCCACTTGCCGAAGTATGGATTCAGAGAAGGACACACTTGCCGAAGCATGGATTCAGTAAAGGATGCCCTTGCCGAAGCATGGATTCGGCGAAGGATACCCTTGCTGAAGCATGGATTCGGTCGATGGATACCTTCGTCGAAGCGGGATTCAGTCAAAAAATTAATTTTCCAAGGGATGCGCGCTCTGAAGGATCAGAGTCGGTCTAATTATCTTATAAATAATTCCAATCTTATTGTAATAAGGGATTCTGTATCTTGAGCACTAGAATTTATAGGGAAAGCTAGAGAGATAATTGGAGAGCATTTCTTGTAATATTTTTCATCTTCTTTGAGAGTTCTTGAGTCTTCTGCAGAATTCATAAGTTTGATTGTGCTTGAT